>VDFB02086081.1:295785326-296071223 GCA_007258455.2 Sequoia sempervirens
CTCCATCCATTCATAGATTGACAAGTGGCATCATGCCATTGGATGAATGTTAGTTCCACATTTCTCAAATTTGGACATTCACCCATCTTGGCATTCTATAAATAAAGTGCTCATATCCTCATCTCATCATCCACAAATTATGCAAATTTATTATGCTAAAATATTTAGCCATTTCCATCCATCACCATTGAGTTCTTAGTTAGATTTTTTCAGATTTTTGGCTTGGAGCTTTCATCATTCATCAACAAAGTGGATCAATCATCATCAACATATCAAGCTTGCATCTTAGGAATTGGGAAAGGGCCAATTTTCATCAAATTGGCACCACCTCTATGGGATCATGTGTTTGCCATTCTAAAATTAGAATTGAATCTATATTTTCTTGCTTCATTGTGTTCTTTGTTGATTTTTTTCCTAATTTGAATTTTTTAAATGGATTTCATTGGGAATCCTTGTTCATGCTTGCAATATCTAACTTAATGTGTTTATTCATTTTGTTTTGCAGGTATTGTGACTGTGGTTCTACCTAAGTACTAGAAGGAGGGTTGTATCCCATTCTTTATCACTTTTTTCATAAAATTCTGTGTTTTTGTTCATACACAGAAAAATTTCAACATTGAGAGCTCAACATCGTTGTTTTGGCACCACTGACCCTTCAGTGTCGCTATATGGCACAGCTTGAAATTCAAATTGCGATGCTAGACTCTTCTCACCCAAAAATTTGAATTCTAAACTACGTTGCTTGACTGTTTGACTCACATGAATTTTCAAAAATATCAAACTGTGACACTGGGCAAAAGAGCGATGCAATTGAGCTCACTGCCCCAACACAAAGTGACGCTGACTATTAAGTGATGCTCTAAGAGCACCACTAAGAAATCAAACTCTGACACGGTCATGGGTTGTGCCACTTGAAGGGAGTAAAAAGTGGAAATGAAATTTTAGCATGTGATAATGAAATTTTAGCACGTGCTTTTTGATTAATGATCAATTTAGATTTTGTTTTCTGCTTTTTAATCTCTATATTTTCTAGAATCTAATTGGTTTTCTCTCTTGTAGGTTGGAATCGAAAACAAAGAAAGGAGAAGCATGGGGAGGGTATGTTGTACGATCAAAGTGTTTTTAAAAACTTTAGTGTTTGCAAGTAACACTTTTAAGAAATTGTTATCACTTCTTTCTTAGGACACTAATTTCATTTGGGTTTAAAAAAATCTTTTTCATTTCTTTCAAAAGGCTAAAATGAACATTAGGATCACAACATACTAGAGTTTGTTTCTTTGGATAAAAATTGAACAAAATGTATATCATTTGTCTTTTGGTGCTCTAAAACAAATTAATTATTTCTTTGTGGGATCTAAAATGAACATGTGCTACATTGTTTTGTGAAGGCTTACTTAAACTAACCTCATTGAAAAAGGACGTATGTGCTTCTCTCACACTTTATAGCGATCTTGAGAATAAAAAGGCCTTTTTCATGATTTTAGGTTGAGATAAAGCAATCACCTCCACACTTCAATTTGGGTTTTAAAATTGAACAAAATCTTGTGCGAGTGTGAGTGGGGGAATTATTGTGTATATTCTCTCTCTTTGTTGCCAAAAAAGATTGATCGAGTTACAAATATTGTTTTCACTCGCTTTTTTTTATCCTAGAGGGCCTGCCTAGGGGAAAAAGTACTCACCCAAGGAAACGACTCAACCAATAACACTCTAAAGCCAAGAGTATTTCCAACCAGGATATAAATGTGGGTATTGGAGTAAATGCCAATATCACGCAGTTGATTCTGACAAGATGGATCCGAAAGGGGACTCTTTCCGTATGGGTCAATCTCCATGAATGAAAAGTCCTTATTAAAACCCATGTACTAGAATTTTCTAGAATCCTTTAATCTATTTGTTGGTGCAAGAACGGTCGTTCTGAACCCACCCCACACTTTTATGGTCTTCTAGTAGAAATGGAAAGCATGCCATGGGAGTTTCATGGGTGTTGATACTTGGATGCCCCGATTGATGTTAATGAGCCGTGGAGGGGAGCCAGTGGGGTCAAGCATCTAACCATTTGCTAAAAGATAAGCATAGCTGGACTTGTCCAAGTGGGAATCCAATGAATATTGTCTTACACATCCATAGAGTTGTACTTATTCTTGAGTTACAAAATGCATTGCTTGATCGAAAACATCTTGAAAACAAACACTTAACATCATCATCCAAATTTCAAACCCCTTTTGGAGACAAATACAATTGACTCAATCCATATGTTATTGCTTTCCCTTGCTATTTACATCCTTAGAGGTTTCTAAACATTGGATTACATCTTGATTTGTCTACTAAAGTAAAAAATAGGTAAACCTTTGCCTTGAGTTCATCAAATTTCCACATAAAATATCTTGTGGGGTTTGAAGAAATTTAGACATTGGACATCTTAGTTTGAAAAATTAATCAAAGAAAGTGTTTTTGGTAAAATAAAGCCATTAAACAAAGCTAAGTAAAATGAAATTTCATGTGTGTTGAAGCCTCATGATTCTCAAGGAGTTCAAATCCCAAAGAGAAAATCATTGGTTGGAAATATGAAAATGTATGTCCAAAATTGAATCATTCTTTGGCTATAAAAATCTCTAGGAAGCATTTGCATGTTCTTCAATACCTAGGTCTAGGAAAACAAAGTATCTATTTTAGGTTCATCTTAGGATCAAAAGAAATCAAAATCCTTTTCATCCATCCTTCCAACATCAAAACAAAAATCATCTCACTATCACCTCTTGGAAAATCTTGAAATCATCCTTAATGCTAGGCTTTTTTTTTTCTTTTTTCTTTTTTTTTTAGCAAAATAAAAAATCATCAAAATCATTGAGACTAAATCCTTGAAAAATTTATCAAAATCACCTTTGGCTAGGTATGTGTAGATGCATCCTTTTGCATATGCTTAGTCAAAGTTATCAAAATCATCTTGTTTAGCTTAGTATATGTAGATGAATCCTTCTTCATATGCTTAGTTGAACTATCATCTTATTTGAATAGGTGTGGGTAGATGCATCCTTCTCCATGCACATATTCAAAATATCATCCTTTGAACAAATCTATCCCTTAGATAAATCATCCAACATCTTAGGGTCTATTCGTTAAAAATCAAAAGAAATAAAAATAAAAATCAAGGACAAATCCCAAATCCAAAATCAAATCAAAATCAAAAGCCACAACATATTTGAAAGTCCTAAAAGCCTAGTATCTCCTTCAAGATTTATCAAAAGATAAAAACATCCGCATCATCAATCCTTTACATCATCATCATATCACCTTTCAATCCTCAAGATATCGTAAAATTTTCTACTTTGGGCATAAAGTAAAAACCAATATAAATAATTGAGAGTTTTCATCTCCCATACTCTTGAAAATTGATCCTTGTTTTATGGTTCAAACTAGATCTCAATACAAGAAGAGAATGGAAGCCAACAAAGAAACACCCGCTTCAAGTGATCTTAGCCAAACAAACGTCGAAATGAATCCTGCTGAATCAAGCAATCCTTTAACCATATCATCATCAAAAAATCCACAAGAGGAAACCCAAGGAGAGGATCTTACCTTTGGGATGTCTCACGAAGAAATAATTGAAATGCTTCAAAATTCGTAGAACCATAAAATCATCAACATCATGATGAGGCTTAACCCTTCATTATACATGCTTGAACTAGCAAAACAAGGGACCAAATTACCTTTGGATTTTGATGTGAGTACCATAGTGGAGACATATTTTAATCCAATCTCAGCCACCATTCCCATCTCATCTACACCCCCATCCCAAAGCATCACCCAAAACATTCCATAGATCACGACATCGTTTGCTCCAACTCAACCAATGTTAATAAGGGAAATTCATTTCTCAATTATATTCAGACACACCCCCTTGTTAATAATCAAAACTTGGATGCAAATACCATCTTGGAACAAAACATACTCAAAAAACCATTACATAGGAATGTTCCTCTCACATTCCATCATGATCCATCATCATCATTCTTTCAAGCAACACCTCAAACTTCTCTCCTCACAAATTCGCAAGAGGAGGGAGATATGTTCAGACCAGGGGGCATATTCGACACCACAACATTTTCGCAAGAACTCACACCCCTCACATTTCCACCTCTTCCACCATTTCCATCATCATCCACATCACTCCTTGGATTAGGACTTCCCCCTCTACCAACTATCAATCAAACCAACATCCCAAATATCAATCAAAGCATTATGAAAAATGCTCAAAATTTGTCATCGATATCGCAACAAAAAATGACAAATGCACAAGCAATTACAACACCATCAAACACCCCCTAACATCACAAAACATGGTCTCACAAGGACCAACCACCTCGATCGCACCATCCACCACTAAAAACATCAAAACGACATCATTGCTCACCACAAACGCCATTCTGAATCCACCACCACCCCCACCACCACCAACGTTCACCACATCAAGTCAATACAATGTAGTATTGCAAGCCATTTTTCAAAGGGGGTTCCAACAAGTGCAAAGAAAAAAAATTGTACAACTAGCTTCTTAGTAAGCCGCTCAAGCTGTGCAAGTTTCCCAAGCAGCCCAAGTGTTATTGCAACAACAACAACAACAACAAGTTGTTCAAGCTGCGCAAGCCACCCAAGTAGCCCAAACTGCATTGCAAGCACAAAAGGTTGCTCAAGCACAAAATCTATTACAACAAAAAGCCACACAAGCACAAGCCCAAGCACAAGCTCAAGCTCAGGAAAACACCCAATATCAAGCACAACATGCACAAGCACAAGCATGACTTCTTGCACAAAGAAAAACAACACAATTGCAAGAAATAAAGCGATATCAAGAGCAACAAGAAGCAGCCCAATTGGCATCCCAACAACAAGTGTTGTTGGAACAACAACAAGCACAACAACAAGTGTTATTGGAAAAATAACAAGCACAACAACAAGCATTGTTGGAACAACAACAAGTACAACAACAAGCACAAATATTAGTGTAGCAACAACAAGATCAACAACAAGCATTGTTCATACAACAGTAGGTGGAAGCCTACCTAGCTCGATAGAACATATAAATACCATTGAACAACACATCAAACAACCTATCCATCCAACCCACAATCGAAACACCCCAAAACACCTTCAACCTAACCCCCTGATCCAAAAAATGATGTAACAACATAAATCAGGTTGCTCTCACAACAAGTGCTCCACCTTCAATCAGGGCGAACAAGAAAAACACCAAGAAACTTGTGTCCCTATCCATTTGATAGGAACCTAGTGATGAAACCATTCCCCAAGGGATTTTAGATCCCCAAATTTGAAAAATATCGTGTGATGGGAAACCTTGAAGATCACATCATGGAATTCCAGGTTCATTGAATGGAAGTCGCATACGATGATACTTATCTGATGCAGCTATTTCCTAGGAGTTTGGCAGGCCATGCTATGGAATGGTTCTCTCATCTAGAACATTCCAAGAAATTATAGATGCATTCATAAAAAACTACGCATGTAAAATTGCAATGGATGTTAGTCTAGAAGAACTCTCAGCTTTGAAATAAGGAAAGGGTGAATCATTCACTTCATTCCTACAATGATGGTGATCCAAGGCCAATTAGAGCAAGTGGACCATGCTAGAAGAACAATAAGTTTGCACCATCATAGCCAACCTTGAAGGCCTCTTGTCATTTCATCTCAAGGTTCATGGCATCACCACATATGATCAATTGATCCCCAAGGTGCTCAGCATCAAAAGAGCCCTTATGACTCAACCTGCGAGATCAACTTCATACCCTGAACAACAAAACAACCGCCCACCCTCCAATTATAATGATAAACCTTGCACGTGTTAAAGGAACAAAAAAATTACTAATGATGGTGTCGTCAATGCCAAGGTGGTCATTAGTGCCCCTTTCCAAAATACACCCACACCACACCAAAACAATCATCACACAACACAACAACCGAACAACAATCCAACAATCAACAATCTCAATGATCAAAGGGGACCACCCAAACACAAAAAGAGTTATCCCAAGTGAAAATAAACCACTTTGGGGGAACCACTTGAAGAAATAATGAAAAAAATGATAGACGAAAAACTCATCAAGGCTCCTACATTTGAGAATTACCAAGAACCGAATGTGAAAAATCCTTGGTATAATGAGAATCAACTCTGTGAGTTCCATAAAATCAAAGGTCATACCATGAACAGTTGCATGAGATTAAAAAACATAATTCAAGACCTCATCGATAAAAGAATCATAAACATGGAACAACCTACGGGAAACCAAGATCTTAAGATATACACGAATCTGATGCCTAATCATGGAAACAAAGGGAATAATAATAACGAAGATAAAGGGAAAGGCACCCACTCAAATGTAAATCATGTTAATGAAATAGTCATAGTCTCCCTAGATGAAAATTTCATGGTCATCACCATCAAGGGCACCTATGTCGAAGATTGTGGAGTCACCACAAGAGGCAAAAAAGTTACCATCGGAGGATCATCCTAGCCAAACAAAGTTCTTGCATCTAGATCTGTTCATAATGGCTACAATGTCCTAGATCAACTCAATAGAACACCAGCGTAAATATCCATCATGGAGTTGCTAAAAATATCATCTACCCACAGGAAAATCCTTGAAGAAGTGTTGGCCTCATCCATTGTCCCCACAGATCTTGATGAGGAGAAATTCCAAGCTATGGTCAGAAATATCATTATGCCTAATCTTCTTACATTCTCTGAACAGGATTTCCCCACTCAACCATCTCACAACTATGCACTTCACTTGGAATCCATAGTACATAAGAGAAAAATCAAAGGGGTCTTGGTGGATGGAGGTGCGAGTTTGAATATCTATTCTCTCAGCCTCATCAAGCAGCTGAAAATATCAAAAGATTCTATCGACAAAGGAAAGGGTATCACAATAAGAGCATATGATGATCAAGAAAGAGTGTCTCAGGGCACAATAAAAATCCCTATTCAAGTAGGGCCGACCATCATGGAAATGACTTGTCAGGTCTTGGACCTTGACTTTATGTATAACATCCTCCTAGGATGCCCATGGATTCATGCGATGAAAGCAATAGCATCAAATTTCCACCAATGTGTGAAATTCACACAAAAGGGACAATAAGTTACCATCCATGGAGATCCTGAACCCTTCTCCTATTGCAAAAATATTGAAGCAAAGTACTACAAATTCCCCCAAGTACCAAAAAATGATGAGGGCCCATCCACACCATACATCGATCTTGCCACTCTCATGTCCACTTATGCGACAGAGACACCCACCACTCCAGCCATCCCCACCACCTCTGACATCAAGGTCATCATCCAAGACAATGACTATGGCAACTACAAGCTCCCTAATAATGCTTTTGTGGTAGGAGAGTTATCACAATCTCCTAGATCATGGGGACAACCACAAATAAATGAAGCCTCCACATCCCAAACATCTCCTGAAAACTATCCCACCTTCACAAGTTGGGGAGATCTGGGATGAGAAGTTATTGAGGCAGATCCATCTCACATGCTATATCAAGATGAAAGACCAGTAGCTGACTTACCAATGGATGACAGAAGCAAGGGTCTACAAATGATGCTCGCAATGGGCTATGACAAAAATCAAAGACTTGGAAAAAATGACAATGGGCTTATAATACCTATCATGCCAGAGACACCATCGATAAAAATATTGGCCTTGGATGTACCCCTCCAAGTATAACCATACGTGGCCGAAGTCCTCTAGTTAGAATAGTTAACAATCCTCCTTAGCCAACCCCATTAGAACTACGATTACTAGTGTCTACAGGTAGAGTCATAGATAACTTTAGATTTGATATAACCAACATTTGTAGTAGTAGTGATGACGAGGATCACCTGACTAACTTACCTAGGCTATTTGAGGACACCACCCTCTACATGATTAGCACCCTATCTTTTGAATATTACCACCAAAATCATGAGATCTACCTAGTATATCCCCAACTCATCGACTACGACCATCAAGGACCACTAGTTCTTGATACATTAAAAAAAATGAGGCACTCTCAGAATTCATGGGATTGCAAGATAACATTCCAAATGTGGATCACAAAGTAGGATTCATTATAGAGCTAGATACACATGCCTACTATGGGGAAACAATTGAATCCCTCAGTCACAAAAGTGAGAAATTAAGAATAATATCCAAGTCCTTGAGTGAAAACCACACTATGGCACTCTCCAACCATAAAAAAGTAAAAATAAAGGATGGGGGATTCAGTCTTCCTTTAAGAGCTATTCATCAAGAAAAATCAGTAGTCTTGGCAGAAAAATGCAATCCGGTCAACCTAGGAACAAAGGAGACCCCACATATCACATTCTATACAAAATCACTACTATCAGAAGAGCAAGAGCTCCTAGTGGCATTCCTAAGAGAAAGACAAATAAAATTCGCATGGAGTTATGCTGACATGCCAGGACTTGATCCAAAGAATGTGATTCACCACTTAGTACTGTATCCAAAAGCAAAGCCTGTCAAACAAAAGCTTCAAAAAATGCATCCTTATATCACCTTATTAGTCAAAATGGAGCTAAAAAAGCTATTAGACGCAGGATTCATCCAACCAATAGATTATCCAGAATGGGTGTCAAATTTGGTACCTATTTCAAAACCCGATGGAACTATCAAAATCTGCACAAACTCTAGAGATTTGAACAAGGTATGTCCAAAAGATGACTTCCTGCTTCCCAACATCGACATGATAGTCGACATGATAGCGAGACATGAGATGTTGTCACTAATGGATAGATTCTCAGGGTACAATTAGATCATGATAGCTAAACAGGACCAACATAAAACAACTTTCACTTGTCCATAGGTGACATACTGTTGGAACATGATGCCATTTGGCTTAAAGAATGCAGGAGCAACATATCAAAGGGCCATGACATTATTCATAAGACAATCGAAGACTATGTTGATGACATTCTAGCTAGGTCCAGAAAGAGAAAAGATCACATAGCAACCCTAAGTACCATCTTTGACAGACTGGAGGAGTACAAGGTCAAATTAAACCCAAAGAAGTGTGTCTTCAGCGTACAATCAGGAAAGCTCCTAGGATATATAGTGTCAATGAGGGGTATCGAGGTGGATCCAACAAAAGTAAAAGAAATCCTCGAGATGGAGGCACCAAAAACATTAAAACAATTAAGAGGTCTCCAAGGCATACTCCAATCCATTTGTAGATTCATAGCACAGTTGGTGGACAAACAGAACCCATACTCTCACCTACTCCACAAGGGAGTAGCGTACAAATGTGATACCAAGTGTGAAGAGGAATTCAAAAAAATCAAAGAATATCTATTGACACCATCGGTCTTAATGCCACCAATCCCAAGAAAACCATTGATTCTATACGTGTCAGAAACAACAACAGCCCTTGGAGCTCTCCTAGCTCAGCATGACGAGAACGAAATAGAAAGGGCTATCTATTACATCAGCAGGACAATGGTTGGGCATGAGCTAAACTATTCATTCATCAAAAAAGCATGTCTCACAGTAGTGTTTGCATCACAAAAATTTAGACATTACATGTTGGCACGTATAATAAAACTCATTGCCAAAATTGATCCTCTCAAGTATCTACTATTAAAGGCAATGCTCATAGGAAGAATGGAAAAATGGGTGGTGATACTGCCAGAATACGACATCGAATATGTGGAGCAGAAAGCAATCAAGGGCCAAGTCATCACAGATCAATTGGTAGAAGCACCAATCTATTCAGAGAACCCTCTCATCTCAGAGTTTCCAGATGAATCCATTTTCAGTCTCAACGTAGCTAACCACTAGAAATGATACTTCAATGGTTCGTAGAAACAACATGGATCAGGAGCTGGTGTTTTCTTTATCATACCACAAGGGGATTGCATACCAAGGTCCTACAAATTGGCATTTCCTTGCACCAATAACATTGCATAATACGAGGCTTTAACCATAGGTCTCAAAATAGCAGTGCAGTGGAATATTATAGCTCTGAAAGTATACGGAGACTCCCAATTGATCATAAATCAAGTGAACGATGAACACCAGACCAAGGATGACAAGCTCACTCCATACAAGAAATTGGTGGAGACTCTCAAAGAATCCTTCATTGAAATAACATTTGAGCAGATTCCTAGAACCAACAACAGAGCAGCATACGCCATCGCAACAATTGGATCCTTGCTTGACATCCACCACAACGTTCCAAAATATGAATGTTGGAGTTAAAATGACACTGAGAGGGGGGTGAATTAGTGTTATAACAGATTTGACCAATTTTCATAAATTCAAAAACTATAGCACAAATCATATCTCAATATACTCTGATTAATGCATTCATGAGTTGAATGTAATCATTCATAAATAGAATTGAGAAAAGTAATAACCAAATAGTGAACTGAAATAATCAACAACACAGTAAAGCAAAGGGAACTCAGAAGAACAAGAAGAATCTAGATTTTACCGAGTGGAAAACCCTCCTGGGGTATAAAAACCACTCCCTAAATGCCTTCGAGGCTTAATCTTTAAACAAAAGTTTACAATGCCTTATAGGCTGATTTTTGAGCACCCACTCAAGGAGCATTAGCCCCTCATTTTGAGACACCCATCTCAAGGAGTGCCCACCCCTCAAATTATGTTTTGAACAATAATAGTGACTCAGAGGATTTTTCTATTTTCAGTTAAGCACATATCTTTTTGTAGAGTTCATTCATACATTTCCATACAGACAAGGAATGATACTCTCGGAATTACAAAATCGACAACCCTTACAGTTTTCAACACAAGTATTTAATTACATTTCAAGTATGTCGGTTGTGATGAAATATTCAAAATGTTTTTCACCAGATCTTCAAATTCTCTTGCTGATTTTTGAATATAAAGCTGAATACTAATAGTCTATCGATGATGATTAAAAATCAATAGTAACACTTATCCAGAGAGCTACAAATCATCCATTAAAACAAAAACACAACTGCTCAAAGAGGAAACTCAATGAATATGCTGCCATGTAATGGTTCTGAGATTTGATTCAATCAATGATGTCAGCCTACAACTGTATTTTGAAGTTTCCATAAACGGCCATAGAGTTTGAGATTTCGTTAACCATTCACTGAGACACAAGAGACTTTCTCACCGAGATGCCCTTTTGTTTCATTCACTGTCACTGTAGCCTTTTCTTTATTTTCTTTCACCGTGAGCCATTAGAGTCGGGAAGAACACATAATGAAAACATCATGTCTCATTGATAGGCTTCCTTAGAGTATTATTCATTCGCTGAGACATCAGTAAGTCTTTCACCGAGATTCCACATGATACACATTGGTCACTGTGACACATGGTTTTTCTTTCCAACAAGACCAACTGTACAATACATGTCGCTGTAACTTCAAACCATCAGGGAGACATCTTGTAGATCGTTTCAGTCATACCGAAACACCCCGAATTCAGACCTATTTGTCGAGACTTCTAGAATGTCCTGCCGAAAGCAATTGTCCAACGGTAGTCCATGTGACACTATGTCTTCAGAGAGACTACATACCGAAAACAACACTCCTACCAATAGACTTCCACATGCATTAGTTGGTGAGACCAAGTGAAATCACCAAGACCTCAGCCCGATACCGCTTAGTTTGGCCGAAGTTCTCAAACAGTTGTTCAGTGAGACTCCTCCCGAAAAAATAGATAAAACCTTTTGAGCACAAGTCAGTAAAACAAGAAAGACTTGCTATGACATTACCCCAAGGACAATTTCCTTTGCCGATATGCTCATTCTGAAGCGGGTCAGGGAGACATAATAAAATCGCTAAGACCTCATGCCAATAAATATTTTTCTTTTGTCGCCAAGACCACGAACAATGTCATGCCAAAAGCTGCCAAAATGTTAAATTCAATTGACATAACATCAGAAATGTCTTGCCGATAGGCAACTTAGACATTTCAAAGTGGATCGGGGAGACCCTACCATACTCATGCCAATATGTGTAAGCCCGAAAGAGAAACATCCAAAACCTGTGATGTGTAAGGAGAACCATCCTGAGATAGATTATCAATGAGAACAAACTGAAAGATATTTTGTCATCAAGGACAAACTGTAAACACAACTGAGATTCAACAAACTCCCCCTTTGTCCTTGATGGAAAAACACCAAAGACTCTCCCCCTTTTTACCTTAAGGAAAAGAAAATATGAACACAACTGAGAAGCCAATGAAAACACCATGAGAAACAGCTGCAAAAAAAATAACAAAGTGCAGCAACCAAGATTGTAGGAGAGTTGTAGGTGAATCAAAACATATATCATGCTCCCCCTAAGCCAATGTATGGAAAATCAGAGAAGTAAAGATTGAGAGATAACTCCTAATCGAAGTCTCAACCTTTCAAATAACTCTTTAGCTAAGGGCTTAGTAAAAATATCAGCCACCTGATCTTGAGAGCCAACAAACTGTAAGAAAACTTCAATAGCCAAAACCTTTTCTCGAAGAAAGTGAAACTTGATAGCAATATGTTTAGCCTGAGAGTGCAAGACATGGTTTTTGAAGATACTTATCACACTTGTGTTATCACAGAGAATAGAAACAGGTTTAGGAATTCCAATACCCATATCAGATAGAGTTTGACTCATCCAAAGAACTTGAGTACATCATGAAGTGACAACAATGTATTCTGCTTCAGCAGTAGAGAGAGAAACGGATTCTTGTTTCTTGTTGTGCCAAGCCACTAAACAATCACCAAGAAAGAATGCAACACCACTGGTGCTTTTCCTATCATCCAAACAACTAGCCCAGTCAGCATCAGTATATGCAATCAATGAAAAATCAATGCTTCTAGGATACCAAAGGCCATAATTAAGAGTGCCCTGAATATATTTAAAAATCCTTTTAATAGCAGTGACATGGGATTCTTTAGGTGATGCCTGAAACCGTGCAATGGTGCAAACTTCCTACATAATGTCAGGTCTAGAGGCAGTTAAATATAATAGACTACCAATCATTGATCTATATTCAGTTTGATTTGTATCAGGGGAATCATCAACCTTAGTAAGTTTGCATCCAGTAATCATTGGAGTGCTAACTGGATGTCATTCATCCATCTGAAATTTCTTAAGCATCTCTCTAGCATAATTTTTTTGATAAAGAAATATTCCATTTTCATGTTTAGACATTTGAAGACCCAAGAAGAAATTTAATTCTCCTAATAATGACATTTCAAATTCAGATTCCATTAGTTGAGAGAATTTTTTACTTAATGTAACATTGTTGCAGCCAAAGATAGTGTCAACATAAATTTCAACAACTAGAATATCAGAACCTTCAATTTGAACATAAAGATTGCTATCTACACCTCCTCTAACAAAACCATTTGAAAGCAAATGATTGTCAAGCCTAGAGTACCAAGCTCTAGGTGCTTGTTTTAAGCCATAGAGGGCCGTTTTCAATTTGTAAACATGATCAGGCTTATTTTTGCACATAAATCCTTCAGGTTGTTATAACCATGACCGCAATTCTAGAAAGATGCGGAAGCGCAAGCCTATGGAATCATTTTTGCGATTGGATCACTAGCACTTAAAATCATCTTTACATTGGATGGTTCGGTGTCTTGATGATTCCTACCCTATTGACTGCAACCTCTGTATTCATTATCGCTTTCATTGCAGCTCCTCCAGTAGATATTGATGGTATTCGTGAACCTATTTCCGGTTCTCTTCTTTATGGAAATAATATTATTTCCAGTGCTATTATTCCTACCTCTGCAGCCATTGGTCTACATTTCTATCCCATTTGGGAAGCAGCTTCTATTGATGAATGGCTATACAATGGTGGTCCCGATGAGCTAATCGTTCTACACTTCCTACTTGGTGTAGCTTGCTATATGGGTCATGAGTGGGAGCTTAGCTTCCATCTAGGTATGCTTCCTTGGATTGCTGTTGCATATTTAGCTCCAGTAGTAGTAGCTACTGCTGTTTACTTGATTTACCCTATTGGTCAAGGAAGTTTCTCTGATGGTATGCCTCTAGGAATCTCTAGTACTTTCAATTTCATGATCGTATTCCAGGCTAACCATCTAAATAGCCATTTAAAAAATCATTTTTGACATCCATTTGATAAACAGTAAAATATTTATAAACAAAATAAGCCAAGAATATTCTGATAGATTCTAATCTATCAACGGGTGCAAAGGTTTCACCAAAATCAATATCTTCTTGTTGAGCATAGCCTTTGCAGACAAATCTTGCTTTGTTGCGAATGACATTACCATTTTCATCAAGTTTGTTTTTGTATATCCATTTGCCTCCAATGACATTCTTGTCATCTAGTCTTGGGACTAATTCCCAAGTCTGATTTTTCTTAATTTGATCAATTTCTTCCTGTATAGCATTAAGCCAACATGAGTCTGTGAGAGCTTCATTAAAAATTTTAGGCTCAAACTGAGTAACTAGACAAAAAGCTATTTGTGCCTTTTCTTCAGATTTTGTAGCCTTTCTTCTGGTTTGAACTCCTACATCTTTATCCCCAATAATCTAATCTTTGGGGTGATATTTAGTTAGAGCTTTTGATGCAACCTTTTCAGGACTTGTTGTTTCATTTCTAGAGCCTGCTGACTCAGTTCCTTCTAAAAATATTTCTGGTTCAAGTTCTTCCTCATTATCCTGCAAAGATTTAGCATACAAATGTGATCTCTCATCAAATTTTACATTAACAACTTCAACAATCTTGTTAAGGCATTTATAAGCTTTACTGTGAGTTGAGTATCCCAAAAAGATACCCTCATCACTCTTTGATTGAAAACTCCCAAGGTTATCATCATCCTTTTTGATAAAACATTTACTTCCAAAAATTTTAAAGTATTTGACAGAAGCAGTTCTTCCATACCACAGTTCATAAGGAGTGTGTTTAGATTTCACTCTAATCTGCACTCTATTCAAAATGTATACAGCTATATGAACAACTTCTTTCCAATACATATTAGGCAACTAAGCTTCATCTAACATTGTTCTAGCCATTTCTTTTACAGTTCTGTTTTTACGTTCAACTACCCCGTTTTGTTGAGGTGTTTTTGTTGTAGCATACTATCTTTTAATGCCATGTTGTTCACAGTAGTCAATAAACTCTTGAGAAGTGAACTCACCTCCTTTGTCAGATCGCAGACATTTAAGTTTCAAATCAGATTCCTTCTCAACCAATTTACAAAAAAATTTAAACCTTTCAAATGCTTCTGATTTGTGCTTAAGAAATGTGACCCAAACCATTCTAGTATAATCACCACAAACAGCATAAAGTATCTTTCACCATTAATAGACCTTATTCTGGTTGGTCCACATAAATCAGTTTGCACAAGTTGTAAAGGTTTTGAGGAAGAATGTCCTTTTGTTTTGAAGCTGATTTTAGTTTGTTTACCACTTAGACATTCTTTGCACAGAATTTTCTGGCTTGTTAAGTATTGGTAAACCTCTAACATTCTGATTCTTACTTATTCTAACCAGATTTTCAAAGTTTATGTGTCCTAATCTTTTATGCCATAACTAGCTTTCTTCAATTTGGCTCATTAAACACACACCCTGATTATTGTCATTGCTTGATGTGTCAAGAAGATTGTACAAATTTCCTTTTGTCCTCCTTCTAGCTGCAATAGCCTTTCCTAGCTTGTTTTTAATCTCACATCCCTGCAAAGTTAAAAGAACATGATAACCACTATCACAGATTTGACTAACACTTAGAAGATTGTGCTTGAGACCTTCCACATAGTACACATTATAGATAGGAGTGTCTTCATTGAGAAGAAGTGAACCTCTACCTTTAATTTGAATACCAAAGTTATCACCAAACTTAACATATTGACCTACATAATCTTCAAGATTTACAAACTTATCCTTGTCGCTAGTCATATGGTTAGAGCATCCACTGTCTAGGAGCCATAAGTCCTTTTTCTTGGAATGAAAAGATGTTTGAACCAACATAGTTTGCTCAATGTTGTTGACAGACTTAGGTTTCCAAACCTTTTTAAATTTCTGCTGTTTAGATTGCAGATCAATTTTGCACTATTTGACAGAATGTCCCAAAGCATTGCATTTAAAACGTCTGATTTGTCTAACAAAACCATAATGTTTCCTAAGACCAAACCTAGGATTCATAAGCCTGCAAGTGCTCACCTTATGGCCAAATTTGTTGCAGAAAAAATAATAACCATAGAAGAAAGGATTGACTCTGTATGAAGATCTATTACCTCTCAAAGACTGAACATGATCTTTACCAAATTCTGAGTGATTTGAACCTGAACCTTTGACTTCAAAAAATGGGTTTTGTTTTGCATGGTCAATTGAGCATTCACCCTTTTCAAAACCAACACCAGTTTTATCTTTGTACATCTTCTGCTTGCTGAGCATCTCATTCAGTTTTAGAGTGCTTTCATATCTTTCAATTTCCTTCCTAAGACAAATTGCTTCTTGTTCCAGTTTTTGAATTTCTTGATCTTTGCAGCTTACAATCTCTCAAAGACAGTCTTCAACTCTTTTTGCTTCTTCAAGCTAAGTTTTTAGAGAGATCATTTCTTGATCTGGTTTGTGTTCTTGAGCTAGGACTTGTTTTTTGAGTTTTCTGACCTCTTGTAAAGCACATTTCAGCTCACTTTCAAGATCTACTACACCTTCTTCAGCGTCAAAGGTGTTAGAATCATTTTGCTGAGTAATTTCAGCCATGAACAGAGTTTCATCTTCTTCAACTGATGAATCTTCAGACTCAATTTCAGATTCATCCTTACTAAACAGACTTTTCTTCTTTTTGAAATTGAAGTTTCATTTAGGTTTGAAGGCCTTCTTCATAGGCTATTTTTCAATTGTCTCGTTGTCACAAATTTGATCATCATAGGGACACTTTGCAGCAAAGTGACCTATTTTGCCATAGTTAAAACATTTAAAGGGAAGTTTTCCCTTATATTTTGATGATCCCTTTTTAAATCTTCTAACAAAATGGGATTCTTTAGAATCAGACAACTCAGATTCACTGACTTCGACTTTTTCTTTCTTTTCAGTGTTAAAGGTAGTTTCTTTTCTTGTTGAATTGTTTTTGCTAGTTCTCATTTCATAGGCAGTAAGTATTCCTTGTAGGCTGTCTAAGGTAAGCTTATCAAAGTGTTTCTTTTCTTCTAGGGCTGAAACCTTAGATTCAAATTTGGATGGTAAGGTTCTAACAACCTTTGTGACCACATCAAATTCATTAACCTCTTGACCTAGACCTTTCATTGAATTGACAACTTCATCTACTCTTAGGAAATATTAAGCCACTTTTTCATCATCCTTCATTTTCAACTCCTCAAACTAATGTTTGAGTGTAATAATTTTTGAAAGTTTGACTTTCTCATTCCCTTGATATATAGTTTCAAGTTTTTCCTAGATTCCATGAGCAGATTTGTAATGCATGACTTTAATGAACACATCTTTAGTTAACCCACACAAGAGGGCATGCTTAGCTCTGGCATTTGTTTCATACTTCTTCTTTTCAGTAGCATCAGTGGGAATATTGGCTGGTACATTGTAATATTCTAAAACAATGCACCAAACATCAACATCAAAAGAAACAAGAAAAGCTTCCATTCTGATTTTCCAGAACACAATCAATTCCATCAAATAATGGAGCTCTGGATACAAAGGCACCGTCTTGAGAATGTTCCATTAAAAAAAGACTCCAAGACCAAGATCAATCCAAGGTAATTAAACCTATCAGAGGACCCTAGGCTTTGATACCAATTGTTGGAGTTAAAATGACACTGAGAGGGGGGGGGTGAATCAGTGTTATAACAGATTTGACCAATTTTAATAAATTCAAAAACTATAGCACATATCAGATCTCAATATACTCTAATTAATGCATTCATGAGTTGAATGTAATCATTCATAAATAGAATTGAGAAAAGTAATAACCAAATAGTGAACTGAAATAATCAACAACATAGTAAAGCAAAGGGAACTAAGAAGAACAAGAAGACTCTAGATTTTACCGAGTGGAAAACCCTCCTGGGGTATAAAAACCACTCCCTAAATGCCTTCCAGGCTTAATCATTAAACAAAAGTTCACAATGCCTTATAGGCTGATTTTTGATCACCTACTTAAGGATCACTAGCCCCTCATTTTGAGACACCCATCTCAAGGAGTGCCAACCCCTGAAATTAGGTTTTGAAAAATAATAGTGACTCAGAGGATTTCTCTATTTTCAGTTAAGCACATATCTTTCTGCAGAGTTCATTCATACATTTCCATACAGACAAGGAATGATACTCTCAGAATTACAAAATCAACAACCCTTACAGTTTTCAACATAGGTATTTAATTACATTTCAAGTATGTCGGTTGTGAAGAAATCTTCAAAATGTTTTTCACCAGATCTTCAGATTCTCTTGCTGATTTTTGAATATAAAGCTGAATACTGACAGTCTGTCGATGATGATTAAAAATCAATAGTAATGCTTATCCAGAGAGCTGCAAATCATCCATTAAAACAAAAACGCAACTGCTCAAAGAGGAAACTCAATGAATATGCTTCCATGTAATAGTTCTGTGATTTGATTCAATTAATGATGTTAGCATGCAACTGTATTTTGAAGTTTCCATAAATGGCCACAGAGTTTGAGATTTCATTAACCATTCGCTGAGACACAAGAGACTTTCTCACCGAGATGCCCTTCTGTTTCATTCACTGTCACTGTAGCCTTTTCTTTATTTTCTTTCACCGTGAGCCATCAGAGTCGAGAAGAACACATAATGAAAACATCATGTCTCATCGATAGGCTTCCTTAGAGTATTATTCATTCACTGAGACATCAACAAGTTTTTCACCGAGATTCCACATGATACACGTTGGTTGCCGTGACACATGGTTTTTCTTGACGACTAGATGAAATGTACAATACATGTCATTGTAACTTCAAACCATCGGGGAGACATCTTGTAGATCATTTCAGTCATATCGAAACACCCCGAATTCACAC
Organism: Sequoia sempervirens; assembly: GCA_007258455.2. Lineage (NCBI taxonomy): Eukaryota > Viridiplantae > Streptophyta > Pinopsida > Cupressales > Cupressaceae > Sequoia > Sequoia sempervirens. The sequence goes on from VDFB02086081.1 coordinate 295,804,348, forward strand.
CTGTTCTTCGAGACTTCTAGAATTTCCCACCGAAAGCAATTGTCCAATAGTGGTCTGTGTGACAGTATGTCTTTAGAGAGACTACATACTAAAAAAAACACTTCTACCGATAGACTTCCACATGTATTAGTCGGTGAGACCAAGTGAAATCACCAAGACCTCAGCCCGATATCGCTCAATTTGGCCGAAGTTCTCAAAGAGTTGTTCGGTGAGACTCCTCCCGAAAAAATAGATAAAACCTTTTGAGCACAAGTCAGTAAGACAAGAAAGACTCGCTATGACATTATGCTGAGGATGATTTCCTTTTCCGATATGCTCATTCTGAAGTGGGTCGGGGAGACATAATAAAATTGCTAAGAACTCATCCCAACGGCCAAACTCATGCTGATAAAGATTTTTCTTCTGTCACCAATACCACGATAGAAGTGTCTTGCCAATAGGAAACTCAGACATTTAAAAGTGGATCAGGAAGACCCTGCCATACTCATGCCGATATGTGTAAGCCTGAAAGAGAAACATCCAAAACCTGTGATGTGCAGGGAGAACCATCCTGAGACAGCTTATCAATGAGAACAAACTGAAAGAGATTTTTTCATCAAGGACAAACTGTAAACACAACTGAGATTCAACAATTAATTCCTAATTGAGTAGCTTCTCATGCCTTCATTTGAGGTACCAGGATCAGAATATATGTGCAAAATTTTTGGTCCCAGTGATCCTTAGTATCATGACATTTACACATACCTTCATATAGGAGTCATACCAACCGACTTACCCTCAAACCTAAAATGAACCTTTTTCAAAAAGGCATGCATATTTTTCATCCTAGGTGATACCCTATATCATAGAAGCATAGAAGGAACCCTACTGCACTGCTTAAATGATGAGGAGGCATTAACCGCTCTAACTGAAGTACATAATGATATTTGTGGTTCACACTCGAGTGGAATGACCATAGCCAAGAAACTACTGAGGATGGGGTATTATTGGCCCACAATGGAAAGAGAGGCACATGATCATGCCATAAAGTGTCTACAATGTTAGCAGCATGGGGACCTCATCCATGCTCCAGCTCAAGAGCTTCATCCTATCGTCACACCATGGCCCTTTTCGCAGTGGGGACTTGATCTCATTAGAAAAATCACACCCACTTGATCTAACAACCACAAATTCATCATAACCGCAATGGAGTACTTTACTAAGTGGATGGAAGCCATACCCATGATGTACATAACTAGGAAGCAGATTTCTATGTTCATCTTGAATTACCTCATTTGTCGTTACGGTGTCCCATAAGCCATTATCTCAATTAATGGGACACCATTAAAAAATTAGGAGGTCCGTGACTTATGTGAAAAATTCAAGATCCAACATTGCTTCTCCACCCCATACTATCCTCAAGGAAATGGCCAAGCAAAAGCTACAAACAAAACCATTCTAAAAATCTTCAAGAAAATAGTCAATGACACAGATCGTGACTAGAATCTGTAGCTTAATCTCGCCCTCTGGGCCTATTGAACCATCATCCACATAGCCACCAGTGCCACCCCTTTCTCCCTGGTCTATGGATCAGAAGCAATACTCCCCATTGATATTGAGATCTCATCACTTAGGATATGACTATAGAACCTCATCATAGATGAAGAGTATCAGGTGTCAAGATTGAATGAGCTGGAGCTACTGGATGAGCAATGAATAGATGCTTTGAATCATTTGCAAGTCTATCAAAATAGACTCAAAAGGAGCTACAATAAGAAAATTAGAAGGAGGACGTTCCAAGTCGGAGAACTGGTATTAAAGGAAAACCAGAAGAATGTCCCAAACCCAAGCAACAAAGGAAAATTTGAACCCAATTGGTTGGGACCATTCATTATCACAGTGAGTTATAAGTTAGGGGCATATCAGTTATCAACACCTGAAGGGGAACCTCTGCAAGAGCCCATGAATAACTCTCATCTCAAAAAGTTGTATGCCAAGATCTTTCGAGGTATAGAACCAAAAATCCAAAAAAATCAAAAAATGTCTTGAAAAAATGGTTACTTCGGCGAAAACGTGGAAAACAAGAATCTTGGTGACAACAAAAAAATCAAAAAAGCAAACAATCCAAAAAAATCAGAAAAAGGATAAAAAATAGTAAAGAGAAAAAATTGTCCTTTAGTGAAAACCACTTCGGTGGCACTTTGGGCAAGTACCTTGGTGAAAACCTAGCAAACAAGTTCCTTGTGTAAATAAGCACTTTCCATCCACCAGGATATTTATGGCTTGTTCTGCATCCATAACACTTCCATCATCCATTGCATTCGAATCTGCATCCATCACTCATCCACTCACATCTACACCATAGCTTGGTCCTATTTTCGTATCATGATTCCTCCTAGTACTACTTGGCTCACCCTCAAGGTCAGTTTGTCCTGCCTTATCAGAGTATTTTATTGCACCTGCTGGGGGCATGTTCTCATCGGATCAGGTTCTTGTATATCCTTAAAATCCTCAAATCAAAAAATCCAAAAACATGTCAAAAAGTTAGTCAAAAAACAAAAAATAGGGTTGTCTTGACGAGCTACATCATCTCTAAGCTTGAACATAGGCAAGGTTGATCTTTGATCATCCCCCGAGACATTTAGGTCAGTCTTATAAGAGTCTGTCATAATAAACTGACATCTAATCATGTATATCATCATTTGTAAATTGTTCAACTCTTCAGTCGAGCTACATGGTCTCTGCGTGTATAACGTAGGAAAGGCTAATATGTTGATCAACCCCCAAGGCCCCTAGGATAGGTCTTTAGGTTAGTATCTTGGTAAAAATATCAAAAAACCCCAAAAACATTGGAAAATTCAAAAATCAAAACATTTGAAAACCTCAAAAATACCAAAAAAAACCTCAAAACATTACAAAATGTCAAAAACATCCAAATATTTGAAAAAATTCATCCATCTCATCTCACTTGCACCTAAAATAACATCACTAATAATAAACAATTGTCAGCCTCAAATCTTTGGTAAGGAAATCATAAACAAGTCTAGTAGGTTGAAAGTGAAAACTCAAAATGCCAAGTCTTAAGCCTAAGTCATTGCATAAGCAAGTTGGTGATCTCTTTGTATCAGTAACTCATCATCCATTTGGTCCCATATCAAACATCGTTTAGAATGCTTTGGATAAACGAAATGACATGCCGCCATCCACTAACATGTCCTAGGATGAATCCTTCTTACAATGGGCATTATCTTTTCGCAATAGTTTTGGTTCTTATCCTTAGAAAACACATCCTCATATGGTTAGTGGTATTGAAGAACATCATCTTGTTTGTTTACTTTATCTTTATTTTATTGACTTATCTTATCTTGCTCATTCCAAGGACTTCTTGATGATATCGACTTATCTTATTGTGCTCATTCCAAGGACTTCTCGATGATATCCGAAGAAGAGGATTTAGAGAAATAGGAATGGGGTGATAATCATTATCTTTTTGTCTATTGTGCTTGTTGGACGTTCTTGAAAAATAACCTTGGCGAATACTTGCTTTGTTAGGTATGTATAGAGGAGGTTTTGGACAACTTGTTGACTATTGCATTGGTAGGTTTACCTTTCCATGTTTTGGTCTAAGGTGTTTGAAACTTCTAAAGTGCATCCTAGCAAGGTTTTTGTATGTCAGGTGTGAACAAGGATACTCCCATCTGCTTGTCAAGTCAAAGTCCATCACACTGGGTACAACACCATCCTGGTTTTCTATACCTTGATGCATCATACCACGCATGTTATCAAAACATAAGAAAACTTGGCCCTTTGAAAATTCCAATTCCTCGTCAAGTAATCATCATCATCATCATTTGTATTTGCATCATCTTGTGTCTTGTTGAAATGACTTCATCTCTTCTTGCTCACCATACTAACAAAGTATTATGCCAGTTGATCATCATCATCGATCTTGCATCCACAAATCATTAGCATATTGCATAAACATATCATATAGGAAACACATGCATTGTCTTTCAATCATCATATAAATAGGTTATCATAGGCATTCTTCATAGATAGGTGCATCCATTTTATTGCATTTTGTTACATTACATCGCATTGCATTATATCAATCACTGCATAAACATTCATTTTCATTTCATAACCATTTCGCATTACCACCTATTGCATAATCGTACATAATAGGTACATAAGTATTATAACATAATCCATCGCATACATACTTTCATAATATCATAAAGTCATCTCACGCATTAGGTTCATCTTGCATAAAACATTATCATATCATTGCATATCACTACATCATATTAAATGCATCACATACATCACATCATCATTTAATATGTTTAGGATAATAACATTTGTTATTCTAAGCATCTTAAAAAACCATCTCATTTGCATCATATCACAACCATCGCATTCACATTACATCATTACATCATCTCATAAATAGCATCATAAATCATTCCACATAAGCATAAATAGAACATATTCCATCACATACAAAGCATACATCCATCCATAATTCGTTCATATATAAGCATAATTCACGTAACATTTCACATATTTACCATATCATTTTGCATATTACATTCCATATCACATATCACATCATCATTTGAATCAACATAAATAGATCATCATATAGAAAACATCATTATGCATCACATAAATACATCTGCATATCATAGGTTAACATAATATAGATCTGCTAGTCATAATCACTGCATATATCATCAGAAATAAATGCATCCATAAATACATCATTGCATAACATATAGAAGTAAAATCATCCATGCATAAATAAGGAGTACACATTGCGTCACATCAAAATCATCATCGGATCATTTATATATCATCAATAATGCAACTGTCATAGTACAAAGAATAAATTGGATCACTATAAATATATGTCAATCAGTACAAAAAGTCCCATTCGGCTATCAAAAATGAGCCCATAAGGCACAAAAAGTATTGTGTCATCTTGGTCATGCTCTGTCCCCGTGAATGTTTCCCTCGCCTCTGTCACCATGACCCTCTACTAGTCTGTAGTTGGTCTGTTGCGAGTACTCTAGGACTCATCCTCCTCTGGGTACGGCCTCATGATAATGCCTCTAGTAGTATTCAGCCTCTTGGATGACATCCTTGTATGATCGAACTGACACTGTACCCTGGGAGGAGGAGGCTGCCATGCTCTCTAACTATTGTCTCCTGCCTAGCTTTGTGGCTGTGTGTAGCTCTGCAACCTGTCTTTGATGTATGACCTAATCCCTCTCAACCCTGAGCTACTCTCTCTTGACCCTTGCTTGACCTCTCTCAGCTATCATGGCCTGGACCTGAGCCTATATCTACACAATCAGCACATCCCGAGGATCTACCCATCCTACTAGCTGCACCTATGGTTGTACTTGTGGCTGCACCTGAGGCTAATCCTCGCCCCGCGATGGTACACCTGGTGGTACCTATTGCTAGTCAGGCATCAAAACATCTCCCTACCCTGGTTGGACTGGCGGTGTAACTGGCTGATCCTGTAAAAAATCAGCCCTTTGTCCTCATCCTCCCCCTCTACCTCTAACTCTCTACAGATCCAAAACTACACCTGGAATAGTCAATCAAAGCGGAGGCCGAAACCAATCCCTATAGGCCTATGTAGTGTCTGGATCTGCGAGTCCCTAATCGTAGGCCCATGGTTGAGCTACCAACTACCTAAAGTTGTTTACGACCTCTAAAGAAGGAATATACTGCCCCCATGAAACCTGTGTCATGGTGCAAGTGAAGACAACTACATAATCATTATCAGAGCGATCCTGCGACTCACTGAACTGATGTTGCACGCGCCCAGGCAAATACCTCTCAATCATGGTGTGCTCCCGCCCTTGCATAAAATAGTCCTAGAGGCAATAGAATAACTGATCAGCATCGTCGGCCCATCCAGACCGACCAAGGTATGATCACCAGGTGAAAACCTGCATCTCATCCAAGACCCTCCGCTAGTAGGGAATATCATGCTCACTGGTGTGTGTAAAGGACACACCACCTCTGTAGCACCACATGAGGGGATTGTTTGGTAGCATCATAATGGAAACAGCGTGTGGACGTAGAACATCAATGTGCTCCCATGCCCAGACATGAAGAAGAGTCACCCCTGCTCCTAGTGCTCTTCCCTCCATGTAGACGTACTCATGGAGATCTCTATATAAGAAAGATGGAAGCACTAGCCCCTAAACAAAATGAACCAGTCTGTCTCAAACCATTCGATCCTAGCAATATCCCCAGCCGAGATTGAAGTATCAGCCTTGTTTGTCAAGGGAAATGAGACCCAAAATGATGGATGCAATCACCCAGTGGTAGGGAGGTGCCAGGATCCTGTGTCGCTTGAGCTCTATCTACCCCTAGAAAAAGACAATCTAGTATGTGGCGAGGACTCTGTAGTAGGCCTCGTGCTCCTCGTCCATGTAAAAAATTTCTTGGTGACCATGAATCGGTAATCTCAAAATGCACCAAACGTCCTCTAAGGTGACAGTGGCCTCGCTAGTGGGAAGATGAAATGAGGAGGTCATATTGTGCCATCTCTCCGCCAGTGCTGACAACATCCCTAGGTGAGTACGAATGGGTGCTACATATGTCATGTACCATAACCCCGCAATTCAGAGTCGATCCTGGTCCCTATCGCTCAAGTCTCGCAAATAACCAGCCAAATCCCACGATTTGTGCTCTTGAGAGTAGAGCTCCCTCATCGCGTCCTACATCAAGGAAGGTCACCATGCTAATTTTTTTTTAAAATTTATCGTCGCACATTCATAAAACTTCTCCAGCGATGCAACTCATGAAGGCATCGCAGTTTGATTTCTAATCAAACTCAGACACTAGGGCTTAAAAGAGAAAACTTGCACCACCGTGGTGCACATTCTCATCTAGTGGTGCAGTTTGAGCAGAACTAGGACTGCAGCGTCGCACTTTGCAAACCGCCCTGTCAGCCTTGAGCTCAGCATCAAAGTTTTCAAACTCCAAACTACACTGCTACAGTGCTATTTAGCACCATGCAATGCAGTTTGATTTTTGAGCGACACCATATAGCATTGTTGTAGACAGACTGACCTTTAAAAGCATTAAATTAAGCAATAAATGAAAAATGAAGCTCAAAGAAGGCTCACTTACCCATGCCCCAATGCCAGGTGGTCGCTGCTACATCTGAACTCGATTAGAAATGTGCAGGGGAAGCTGTTGTTGCACCATATCATCAAGAGGTCGGAGCTCAAATCTCGAGGTTACTATTGGAAGTGTTTGAAAATGACTTGAAAGTGACCCCTCAGACCCCTTTTAAGCCTAAAAATTAGGGGGTTTTCACCCTAATTAGCTATCCTCCTAGGGTTTTGGACCGCCGAGCCTATTTTTGTGTAGTGGAGGCCTATTTTACATCATTTTATTGTGTTTAGACATGTTTTTAGCCTCCCAGAGCCTTTTCAAACCTATCGGGTACTTTGTCCTCTTTTTTCACGAGATCACCCAAAAAATGAAATTTTCATCCAATCTCTTGAGGGGGCATTATAATGGTATGTTTTCTCTCACTAGGCAGCAGTGGGGCAAGTTTTTAAATAATAATTTTTTTTGGCTTTTATCGAGATCATTTATTCTTTGAGTCAACGCAACAAGTGTATTTCTTCAAAGATGGGCAAAATGTAGACACGTAAAATATACCGATTGACATTGTGCATCTGATCCTGACTACTAACATCTTTTCATCCTGAATCATCCCTCGGTCTAACCATTTAATCAAATCCCCTTATCTGATTAAATTCATCAATATTCCTCTCTTAAATAAATAAATCGTTTTATCTAATTAAGTCACTCTTCTTTGTTAATTAAATCAATCATCCGATCTAATTATCCCTATTTAATTAAATAATTAATTTTATTTGATTAAATCCCTAAATTCTATCTATTAAATTAAATAAATTAAAACCTTATTTGATTTAATCTAACACCATCTCTTTTAATTAAATAAATCAAAAATATTTATTTAATTAATCTCTTATCATTTTCCTCTCTTATTTGATTTAAATAAATCCATAAATTTGAGTCAAATAGGTCACATCATCTAATATCCTATTAAATTAATTAACCCTTGATTAATTTAATCTCTTGTCATGTCCCATCCTCTAGATTTTACAAGTTGCACATGAAAATAGATTTAATTCATTTATTAAAACTCTCTATTTTCCTCATAAGGAATCTTTTGGAATATTATCCAAGTTTCAATTCAAAAATTCCAAGTCAACATGTACATCCAACAAGGCAATAACTTCATCTTATATGTCCTTTGTCTTGAGTCTAGTGGAATTTATTGCATTCTCCCTTCCCTCATCCAACAACTTGGCAATAACTTCATCTTACATCAAATTGGCACCAATTCCCCCATGGGATCATGTGTTTGCTATTCTAATTAGGATTGAATCTATATTTTCTTGTTTTATTGTGTTCTTCATTGTTTTCTTTCCTAATTTGAAGTTTGTAAATGGATTTCATGGGGAATCCTTGTTCATGCTTTCAATATCTAACTTAATGTGTTTATTCATTGTGTTTTGCAGGTATTAGGACAAAACAAATTGAAGATTAGTGATTATTTGTAAAGTTAGAATAAAACATCTAGTAGATTTGTGTTCTTCAATTCATATGAAAATATTTTATTACTATTTTGTGTTGTGGATCTTAGGGAGTATTGTTCGATGCATAATCTGTGTTATCTATAATTCTTGGTGCCTCGTATCAATTTGGGTGGAGGTTAGAAGGTTCAGTGAGCTAATTTTATGTTTATGAAGGCTGACTTGGTGAATATAGTGTGTCGCAAATAGTTGAGGAGTTATTCTTTGAGTATTTTTGTGTTCAAGCATTTTGGTTTGGATCCTCACTATGTTATGGCCGACTCTTGTGGATGTGCATTGAATATTATGAATGATTTGAGCTGATAGTTTGTGAATATTTCTTATTTTGTTGAGGTTGACATGAAGTGATTGAATTCTTGGTGGCAGATATATTTAAGTGATCAATTACATTATTTTGATATATGTTTTTGGTGTGAGTTTCTATATGTTACGAATGTCAGAAGGTCAGTAGAGAAATTATGCATAGTTTCACTTGTGCATTAAGAATTTTTGGTGTGAAGTGAAGCAGAACAGAGCAGAAGAAAAAAATCAGTCAAAAGGTCTACAATTTGATTGTTGAGCCTAATCAGAACTGTAATAAGGCATTTGTGGATGCTACTTTATCAATTCGAATCCTTGGAAGTATTCAAAACTTTTGTAAGGCAGTGAGATTTTTTGTTTTTGAGCAGTGAGGTCTTGGTAGTGTGCCTAAATGCAAGTGCATTCTCATTTTGTAATCTTTACTTTTGAGTATACTCAAAACATATTATGGATTGACCTCCACCATGGTTTTTCCCCTAACAAGGTTTCCACGTAAAAAATCCTTGTGTTATGGTGTTGTGGTTATTTGTCTTATGTGAATGCATTTTTATTTCAGTTGAATGTTATCACCACTTTAATGATTAGATTAATAAAGCTAAAAATTGAACAAAACTTATTCACCCCCATCTCAGTGTTGCTTGATTCCAACAATTGGTATTATAGCTCAGTTCCTTGGAAGAAGCTTAAAAACTTGGGGAATATCTTGGAAAGTGTTTCAATGGATTCAAGAAATCTTCAACAACAACTTATGGTGGCCCTAGATGATCTTGATCAGGAAAAATATGAAGTTTGGGAATTACAAGCAAATCTCATGAATGCTGAGAGATTCATTGAGTCATTGAAAGGAAAAATCAACAAGTCTAGGGAGAAGAGAAGGGAACTCTATGATTAGATCAAGTAGGAAGAAAGTAAATGCATTGTAGATGAACAACTGAGTCAAGCCCTAAAAGAAAGGATAGAAGAATGTGAAAAGTTTTCTAGGGATAATGCAGTTCTGAAGCATGAGATGGAATCTATTATGATGAGGATGACTAACGAAATTGAAGAGAAGAAGAGGAATGAAGAAAATATTTCCCAATCCCTAAAAGAGAAATATAAAGAATGCAGTCAAATTATTGATGGACTCATTCAGTTGGAACTTGAGTTAGAACAAACCAAACACAATGAGGAAGAGTTTGAAAAGAACATTATTGATCTCATATATTAATTTTCTACAACAAATGAATTCAAGGAGAAGTTCATGGTTAGCTCAGCCAAGGTTGATGAACTGATTAAAAGTCAAAGGACTGATGGTGACAAGCGAGGTCTTGGATATGAAGAAGGATAAAGTTCCAGATCCGAACAAAGGAAATATGGACAAAGGAGGTTTAGACAAGGAAAGCAGATGAACAATGCTGAAAGGTATCCGATAAGACAACCTAATGCTCAAAATTTTAATGGTAACTATTATGTTTGCAATAAATTTGGTCATATGGCAACTCAATACAGAAGTAAAATTAATTCAAGTGGTCCATCATTCTTTGGTCAATGTTGTAATTGCAACAAGTATGATCATAATTCAAATGAATGTAGAAATGTGATGAACAATTTTTATAGAAAAGTCAAATGTTATACATGCAATAGATTTGGCCATATTGCTAATCAGTGCAAATCAAGAGAAAGTTAGTGGAATAACTGGTCTAGAAAAATAAATGTGGTGTGATACAATTGCAACAAAACTAGTCATATTGCTAGACTCTACATAAGAGGTCTAGTAAATCAAAGAAGAAACATGTAGAATGATGAAAAATGAAAAGGGAAAGTCACTATAGATCAGATCAGGAAGCATATGAAGAAGAAATAGGTAAAGAAGAGACCCTCTGTTGTAGGAAATGAGCTATCAGCAGAATCAACTTCTGGTAATTCCTCCAGGAATTAGGTTAAGGCCTATGGCCTAGGGGGAACTATTAAGAAAATAATTCAAACCTCCTATAGATAATCAACACTTGGATGCAGATGAGTTAAGTTTTTTCATTAATTATCTACAAATGATATTGAACAATTGGAGAGAGTATTTATGCAGAATTGAAGGTCCGTAGAGGAGTTATCTTTCACAGTGTATGGAAATAGAGTATCCAGATGAGTTAGGGAAAAAGCATTTATTGCATTTAAAAGGTTAGGTGTGCAAATGATAAAAGGTTATCTCTACCCTTCATTTGTCACTTTGAATTTTGAGAAGAAGAAGTTTGAAAAGCTTAGAAGTGAACTTTGGTGAAATTTGGTGAAAATTCAAGTGTGAAGGTGATTCGAAGTTCAAACCCTAATCGAGAAAAAATGTATTTATTGAGAAAACTTGTAAACCTATGAACTTGTGAAAATGGCTACTCCATTGGTAGTTGAAGTCAAGGATAGACCCCATCTGAAGTTCAAGTGGAATCCTTTCAAGTCTATTGAGATCGATCCCTTAGGTGCATTTTCATTTGTTCTATACAGTGTTTTGCACATTGAAGATATTAGGGCATAAATTCATGCTAATATTGAAGAGTTAGGAAGCTCACAATTGCTAAATTTGTATTCCAAACACATTGTTGGAGAGGATTTTTGTGTTAAGCCTGAATTCAAAACTCTAGAGGAGAATAAATTCACATAGATTGTGAAATTTCTCGTGTTTGATGAAAGCGAACGAGTCTGGTACATCTTGAGTCCAGTTCATGTTGAATTCATGTGGTTGAGTCAACCCTTCAAGATTACAAAAGAAGTTATAAGTGTTGTTACAGGCTTAAATTCCTCTGTGGATTGTCAATTTTGAAGTCTGTGAAGAATCAAATAGTAACTGATGCAATTGGTTTGGTATTTGATAAAAGAGCGATGACAATTGATAAAATCATTGATCTAGGTGTGAAATTTTCTTCAATGGTTATTGGTTATAAGATATATCACTCCAACAGAGAAAATTCTATATATGGTACAACCATATATGCAGCACATCATATGGTAAAGGAGAATGTAGAGTATGATTTATGTGAATTTCTTCGAAGCCATATTATGAAGAATCTTGGGAAGATAAAGAAAAACAAGAAAAATTATTTTAAATATGGTAATTTTTTACTATGTTTATTCTTTTATTTCATGAATGAAGTTCTGGGAGTTGGGAAAGTGCATTGGCAAAGCGGAAAGCCTATGGCTGTTCAAATTAGAGACATATTATTCAGCCTTCGTGATTTGCAAGCCAGGAAAACTGCAATCTGGGGATATTTCAAGAACTTTTAGAATGTAATGCAAGCTAGGGAAATAATTCCTACCTCTATTTTGGAGAAGTATAAGGATACGATATGTTTTATGGTGGATATTGATTAGTGCTTAATGGAAGCAGAAAAACCTAGAACTGTTTGGATTATGCCAATGGGTTATGAAGTTGAGGAGAGAATCTTGGAGCTATATGCATAACATATATTGAGTAAGCCTTTGGATCTATCTGAAGAAAGGTTTGGAAAATATTTAGAGAAGGATATGCAAGTCCATGAGCAATTGAAGAAACCAATGATAGTCCGACGAGTGAGGAAAGAAGTGGAAGTCTTTGCAAAGAGCATGGGCATACCTACAGAAGCTATAAGAGAAGCTAGAAGGAAAAGAGAACAAGCTAAAAGTGAAAAGGAAAAGAGCCTAATAAAATTGAATTTGCTAGTCTGACAGTATCCTCTACTCGAACTAGATCAACAAGGAGCTCAACACCCTTGTCCGGTCATGCAAAGAAGTCTTCCCCTGCAAAATTTCAAGTTAAGGAATCTGGTAAAAGGAAGAAGGATAAGAGCAGAAGAGTGTATACAACTGTTTCAGAAGATGAAGAGACAAAATCTGATGAAGAAGTTAGAGAAATAAAAATTGCAGCAATAGTCAAGCCTTCTAGTGAAGAGGAGAAAACAAAGAAGAAGATGAAGTCTGAAAAACTAGGTATGCCAGTAAAGGAAGTTGAAAGAGGTATAATTAAGGATGGAAATATTAAACCCTGTGTGAAATGTATGGTAACTTTGATATTGTTGGTCAAAGAGTCCTTGAGGAAGCTACAATACAATATTTGAACAATTTCAATATGACTCTTGTTGAGATTATGGCATAGTTTCCTAAGGAATTGTATGAAATTTTGGAGATGAGGAGAGTTAGTGCCAAAACTGAAGAAGAGAAGCTAAGAGAATGGGTTCTTGAAAATCTGTCTGATAATGTATATTGAGGAGATGAAAGCAATCATAAAAGAAACAAAAAGAGAATTCAAGAGTAAAATAAGAATAAACAAGCTTATGTTGGGTAGGACTGAAGAAGTAGAAAAAGAAATTGAAAGCATTATGAAGAAAGTTCTATTAAAGAACATAATTGATTATGTTTTTGAAGAAGAACATGTGGAAGATATTTCATCTGGTCTGGTAAATGAAGAGGTTATAGTTGAGGACACTTAGATTCCTCCTGATGTGCATGATACAAAAGAACCTATGGAGACTGAAGCCCCTAAAATTGTGTCTATTGAAGAAAAGGAGATATCAGTTGAAGAAGCTGAAGCTCAAAATAACAAGAAATAATTTGTAGCTATAGAAATTCTAGTTGAGGAAAAGATGGTTGAAGTTAAAGAAGTTCTAGTGGAAGCAAAACACTACAAAGGAAGTGATGAAGTTTCTAGAGGAGAAAAGGAAGAATTTGATCTTGGGTTGGGAGATGCCCCTATTCATTTGTCTACTTTGTCCCCAATTCAGAAAATGAAAGTCGCATCATTTGCACAAGCTAAGGCTAGGGAAGAAATTATGAAGTCTCACATTGAGGATAATGAGTTATTAAATCTTGCATCTAGTATTCTATAGAAGATCATGCCTACACATGTTAAAGATCCATCTAGTTCTTCCTCTGGTGAGCTGAAGAAGATTATAAATTCAGTAAACACTCATTTTGAGTCACTTGAGAAGTCAACTTTGGTTAAAGTACAAAAGGAGTTTGATGAGAAAAAATTCAATAGATTGAAAGGATTGATAGGTAATGATAAATCTATGTTAGCTACCTATGTGAAAAATGTTCAAAGTGCATTATCAGAAGGTGGAAGAATTCATAAGTTGTGTTTGTCTCTGTCCAAACTTACTAAGGAAAATGAGAAGAAGGTTAAGAATTATGAAAAAGACTTAGCTGCTATTTCTGATGCTTTTGATCCTTTAACCGTTTCTATTAAAGAAGGTCAAGTTATATCCTTACTTGACAAAATAGAGAATCTGAAGCATGATAATGAAAAATTTGTGGAAAGAGTTGGTGAACTTAGAGGCCTAATTCATTCGAAGATAGAAACCATGTTGAATTCTTTGAAGGAAGCACAAGATGCTATGGCGGTCGGTGATGCAGTGAACCTTGAATCTATAGAAGTGAAATCTTATTTAATTTTTGGTCACATAACTATTCTAGAAAGTCTCGAGAAGTGTTGGGACACAAGCTTGAACCTATTAAAGAGAAATTTTGTAAATATCTTCAAGTTTGCATAAGTTGTTTGTAACAAAGTTTTTACATATGTAGTTTGAAGTTTTTGTCTATTTATAGGAGTTTTGTATGCAAATTCCCCATATTTTCCATTGATGTCAAAGGGGGAGAATAGAACAGTGAAAAATGTATATTCATCTAAGGCGGAGTTTTAGTTTTGAGCCATGGATGAAGATCTTTTTAGAGTTTTGGTTGGCAATGTATTTTTGTTTGTACTGATCTAACACTTAGTCATTTTTCACTAAGTGTTACCATCAATTCCAAAGGGGGAGATTGTTGGCAAGAGACACTGCAAATGTTTTCTAGTGTTTTCATTGATGGCAACCCTTGTTAGTAAGATGATCTACATGTTGTAATTTATTCATACTAGTAGAAAAAATTAAAGATCAGTGATTATCTGTTAAGTTAGAACAAAACATTTGGTAGATTTGTGTTCTTGGATTCATATGTAAATATTCTATTATTATTTTTTGTTGTGGATCTCAAGGAGTATTGTTCGATGCATAATTTGTGTTATTTGTAATTCTTGGTGCCTTGTATCAATTTGGGTGGAAGTTAGAAGGTCTGGTGAACTAATTTTCTATTTATGAAGGCTGACTTGGTGAATATAGTGTGTCACAGATAGTTGAGAAGTTATTGTTTGTGTATTTTTGTGTTCAAGAATTTCAGTTTGGGTCCTCACTATGTTGTGGCTGACTCTTGTGGATGTGCATTGAATATTATGAATGATTTGAGCTGGCAGTTTGTGCATATTTCTTATTTTGTTGAGGCCAACATGAAGTGATTGAATTCTTGGTGGTAGATATATTTAAGTGACCGATTACATCATTTTGATATATTTTTTTTGGTGTGATTTTCTATATGTTGTGAATTTCAGAAGGTCAATAGAGCGATTATGCACAATTTCACTTGTGCATTAAGGATTTTTTGTGCGAATTGAAGTCGAATAGAGAAGAAGAGTAGAATCAGTTAGAAGGTCCAAAATTTGATTGTTGAGCCTAACCAAAACTCTAATCAAGCATTTGTAGATGCTACTTTATCAGTTCAAATCCTTGGAAATATTCCAAACTTTTGTAAGGGAGTGAGCCTTTCTATTTTTGAGCAGTGAGCTCTAGGCAGTGTGCTTGAATGCAAGTGCATTCTCATTTTGTAATTTTTTTTTTTGAGTCTACTCAGAACATGTATTGTGGATTGACCTCCACTGTGGTTTTTCCCCTAACAGGGTTTCCACATAAAAAATCCTTGTGTTATGGTGTTGTGGTTGTTTGTCTTATGTGCATGCATTTTTATTTTGGTCGAATGTTATTAGCACTTTAAGGATCAAATTAATAAAGCTAAAAATTGCACAACATTGATTCACCCTCCCTCTCAATGTTGCTTGATTCCAACAAGTTGAGGTTGTATCTTCCTTTTTGTTCTCACATTTTCTTTCTAGTCTTTGATGTTGTATGATTGAGAATATTTTTCATTGTTGCATACATATGTTTTGAATGCCTACTTTAGTGTGAGTTTTCACTATTGCTCATCCTCTCACTAAAATGGGGGCTAAATATAGTTTAGAAAAATGTATCCCTTTATATTTTCACACCTAATTAGGAATTAATATTAAAATGAACTTAATTATGCTTTAATTTAGTGTTGTAATCTATATTTTAGATATTCACATTAAGTTTAGGGGCCTATTAATTAAAATGGACTTAATTGTTCCTTATTTTTGGTATTTTAAAGTGTACCCATTTACACTTTCACTATTATTTAGGGATCCTTTAATTAATTGAGCTTAATTCTCCTTAATTGTCCCCTTTATTTCAAATCCAAGCCTAATTAATCACATTTTTCAAAGAGGAAACCCAACATTCATTAATTCCTAAACATAACACTTCTCATTGACCAATGTGTGTCCTAGGTGAGTGACCTAGGACCCATTCGCTCATGGGTGAATGGGTCCTCACTTAGACCTAGGACTTAAACTTATTTTTTTTTTTTGGTTATATTTTAACATATTCAAATCCATATTCACATGTCAATTTGTGTTATTTGAATTTCAATAATTTAATCTTACATACCTATAAATATAAGGTCATTTCATTATGTTTCATATAAACAATCTAAGATTTTGAAGTAAGCACTCCCATAGAAAAGTTAGCAATTCAAGAGCATTTCAAGAGAAATTCAAGACATTCAAGAGCATATTTATTGCAACAGTAAAGATCTAATTGTCATGTCAAATTCTTCTTACATCATCCATGTTTTTGGAGCTAATATGATGATGAAGGTTTCATGATCCATTCAAGAATTTAAGGTGTTATTTCAAATCAAGTTTGTAAATCAAGATCCACATCCATTGAAGCAATTTAATGCAATTTGTAGATCTATGTTCCAAGGTTCATTCAAGGGTTTGGTGAGTTGTGACATTGAGTTGTTCATTCATCATTCATTTCATTCTATTTTGTTTCATTTCAAAGTTTGATTACCAAAATGGGGTTTGACAAAGGTAAACCCCCATTCACAAAAA
Source organism: Sequoia sempervirens (assembly GCA_007258455.2). Classification (NCBI taxonomy): domain Eukaryota; kingdom Viridiplantae; phylum Streptophyta; class Pinopsida; order Cupressales; family Cupressaceae; genus Sequoia; species Sequoia sempervirens. The sequence goes on from VDFB02086081.1 coordinate 295,821,289, forward strand.
ATAAAGCATTTTCCATCTTGATTTGAGTTTGTAGATCAAGATCCACATCCATTCAAGCCATTTCATGCAAGTTGTAGATCTATGTTCCAAGGTTCATTCAAGGGTATGGTGAGTTGTGACATTGAGTTGTTCATTCGTCATTCATTTCATGCTAGTTTAATTCATTTCAAAGTTTGATTACCAAAATAGGGTTTGATTAAGGTAAACCCCCATTCACCAAAAATAAAACATTTTCCCTCTTGATTTGAGTTTGCAGATTTAGGTGGAAGAAATCTCGAAGATCTCTTGAAGAGAAAAAATGGAGAAGTTGCCAAGGTTGTAAAAATTGTCACAAAATTTTTCATCTCACAAAAACTCAATTATAAAATTTATTTCTAGCTTTCAAAACTTGAAACCTAGGAAAATTGAGAGATTTAGATCTATAGCAGAGGCTCTCAAAAGTTGCAAGCAAAACCTAACTCAGGACCCATTCGCCCCTAGGTGAATGAATCCATAATCAGCTTGAGCATAACAATTTTGGTGCTTGTACACATCATCCTACCTCTCTTTTATTTGTATTTTAATTTTTGGTTCCATTATTATTGAGCTTAATCTATTAGATGTAAGTAGTAGATTGCATTTTGGGTTCAATTTTCTATTTTTAATATTTCTCCCCAAATTGTTGTTTATTTAGGACCCCCATCCTTGCAAATAAATGAAATTAGTAGATTCACATTTGACTTGAGTCACCTAAAGGTTGATAGTCCTTTCATTGTGTGGATCTAATTTCCTAATGAAATAGAGGAAAATAGGTCATAAGTGGTTCATCAACCCCATTTTGGTGAGCTACTCCATCAGCCTACTATTATTTTCTTTATTTCAGTAAGCAATCCTTGATTGATAGATGAAACACTAATATAATGTCCTAGAATATTATCCTTCAAAATATAGGAAAAATATTCTTGGACTATAGTATGTTTGAATCCAACCTTCAAAGTAAGCTCTTTAGAGTAGAGTCTTTGTTGAAATCACAAGAAAATTGAGAGGGGAGGTGAATCACTTGTACCTTAAAACTTAAAAATATTCAGATCCACATTCATTCATTAAATCTTTAAATCTATTACGATGATTAAGCATGAAAATTAAATAACATAAATTGAAACAACTCAACACCATACACAAGAGAACACCCGATTTATGTGAAAAATTCAAGAATGGAAATAACACAATGAGGATACGCTCACAATATAAGTAATGCCAAAATTGAATATAATAGGGCTCACTACCAAAAGGCTCATTGTAGGTATCAGAGTAGTTTAATAGGAAACTGTAAGTGGTGGATGTTAAGTAGGTTGAAATTAAAGTGAGGAGAAGGTGTCCTTGAGTAGATTAATCTAGAGATCGTATCGAGGGTAAGTGCAAGAAGTTTGGTCCACATTTAGGGGAAATGCCATTTTTAAGCTTTAAAACAAATACCCATTCATTTTTTAGAATAGGTACCCATTTTAAAGTGGGTACTTGTTCCAAAATGTTTTAAACTCACAAGACATGTTTTTCATTTGGATTTAGGATCAGAAAAGGCATGGTAACCGAACACTTAGGCTTAGACTTGCAAGTACAAGGTCATGGTAATTTCAAGAGAAAAAACTAACTTTCACAATATAGCTAATGAGGGTTTTTTTAAATTTATTTTTATGAAATTAAAACCCATTATATATAACAATGTCTAGTTTTTAAATATGTAATTTTTTTATGATTTGATTATATTTTTTATTTTTTAATTAATTAATGAGGAAACAGGTCCATAAACTTGAAATGTTAGGTTTTCGTAATTTTTTAATAACTTTTAATTTTTTTATTTTCTTGTTAAAAAAATTATATGGAATCAATATATAAACAATTCTTTACATAATGAAAAAAAAATAAAAAAATGATAAGTTTAGGTCAAGTAGGATGTTCACACACAAGGGTTTTAAAAAGTAGAAATTAGGGCCAATAAAAAAATATTACAAAAAATATTATAAAAAAATTCCTCATCAATTTTCATTATAATATACATATTTCGCCAAAACGAATTAGAAAAATAATTTTATTTAAGTCAAATTATGGTGTTCGTACACGTGCATGGTATGGTCCTAAAAAGTGATTTTAAAAAAGTGGTTTTCGTACATGCATATTAAAAATTATTTTATGTCATCTAGGTATTAGAATAAATTACACATTTGAAAACTAGAATCAAAATACTAAATTTCATATTACTAAAATTTTCAAAGACTCAATGTGCAAGTGCTTCAAATTTTAATTCCAACTGTGACAAATTCTAAAAATCAAGAAAAACACTTCCACTTTTTGAAAATTTTGTGGACTCAACTTCTTGCATCTACCCTCGAGGCGAGTTAGTTGAAGACAAACCATGGAACGACCAAAAGAAGGAAAATCTCCTAGTCCTAAATTTTTTGAGAATGAAGAACAATTTCACAAAGTATTCCTAGACATGAAGATGTTGGAAGAGTTGTACAAGGACATAAAGAAGAAGGAGAAAGGTGAATCATCTTCAAAAGATGACAAAGGTAAAGGAGTAGAAGGTGGTGGTGACCCTCCTGAACCTCCGTCTCCATCCTCTCCATCTTGTTCATATTTCTCTACTTCATCTTCAAAAAAGAACCAACCTGTGCAACCTGGATCTAATGTACCTTTTTTAAAACTTGATGTTAACTTTGAATTGCAACTTATAATGGAGAACTAGATGCAAAGAAACTTGATAATTGGATAAAGCATATTGAAGCTTAGTGTAGGATTAAAAAGTTTATTGATGATACTTCCAAGATTAAATTATCCACTCTTTGCATGGGAGGCATAACCTTGATTTGGTGGGAGAGTAAAAATCAAGAAGATATTCGATATGGTAAAATTATTTCTTCTTTGTTTGAGTTTATACCTCTGCACTTAAGAAATAGTTTTATCCATTAGATCACATGCAACAAGCAGTAATGAATTGGAAATTAGTAAGGAAAGAGAAAGAAAAAAGTGTATAGGAATATACACTTGAATTTAGGAAAAGAGCTTAAATTTTGGGCATTCCATTATATACACAAGAAATTTTTTTGAAGTATATAGGTGGATTACATGAAAATTTGAGGCATACAATACTTATGTTCAATCTAACTAACCTTGATGAAGCTAGTGTCCAATCCATACATCTTGAAATAGGCATGAAGAATAGCCATGAAATGGAATCTGTTAAGCAAAAAGGAAGCAAGAAAGGGAAGAAGGAAATGCAATGGATAGCTTTCATAAAGAAAGAGGAGGAAAAGCCTTATTTATCACACTACAAAAAGAAAGGGCAAGAAGATGAAAAATGTTTGAAGTTGTATCTTGATTATCTTGATTAGAAACAAAAGTGGTTCAAGGATCGAAAGGGTAAGCAAAAGAATGCAACTATCATGCAAGACCTCAGATCAAATTCTGATGATGAAACCAAGATAACAGTTGTGTGTATAAGAGGTATTATTCCTGTTGCTAGTACGAGTTCCCATGCTTCTTCCTTAAAGTGTAATGAGGTCCCTATTGAAAGTAAAAGGGATGAATTGTTTCATATAAGGACTATTGCAAAGAAGAGTAAAATTATACGCTTATAGATAGGCGATCACAAGTGAACTTAATCTTTGAACAAGTTGTTAAGAAATTGGGATTAAAAAAACACTTCATACAAAACCATATCCATTGGGTTGGCTACATGATAATGCTCAGTTACATTTGATGAGATAATGTAAACACTTATTTGCAGTCACATCCAAATATGTAGATGAGGTAGAGTTAGATGTAATTGCACTTGATATCTATGGGATGGTTTTAGGAAGTCCTTAGTTGTATGATAGAAACCCCATTTTCTATAGGGAACATAATAGGTATCATTTGTTTAAATATGAAATTGAATTCATTATGAAAACTCATTGCATGAATAATGATAGATATATTGTAAACACATGGCATTTGAAGATGATTGTAAATGTAAGCAATTCTTCAACCCTCATGTCTATAACAACTACCGATGTTAAGCATGAAGATCCTAATCATGATAATATTTCATAGACTGCACAGGGTAAGGATCAGTCACCATCACATTTAAGCCTTTAGCCACATATGGTAAAAGAGGGTTTGAATGACTCATTTTCTGATAATGTTCCTATTCAAGAGATCTAGCATGATGATACTTTTTCTTTCACATCAGTTTATTTAGTATTGTTGCTTGCTATTCTACTAGTTAGTTCTATGTGGATGGTGGATGTGACAATGAATATTGATGAGTATATAGTTGATTGTATCCTGACTGCTATATCATTCTTCATCTTGTTTGTGATGGGTCAAATGATCGTAATTTTGGTAGGGTGGATAGATAATACTATGAAAGTGATGAAACAATGCCCTCACTTCAATTCTACATAAAAATAGACTTTTGGTGGTCCAAAATCTCGTCAATTGGGAGGAATGTTCCAGAAGGATCTAGAAGAACTAAAAATATCATAGTCTCATACTCTAATAAAACTAGCACCATTGCATAGAGCTCACCAATACGAACCTGATGCAACTTGAATTCAATCAAAAGGAGGCCATATGTAAAAGTTATGCTTGGTAAAAGTTTGGCAGGGCTAGGGCTTCTAGATGCCAACTAAAGGCCAAAAAATTTATCATCTCCAAATTGGACAGAAATGGCACCAATTCGAAGATCTCTTCAAAATTATTTTTACACCACTTGAATCATGTCAAACAAAGTTTGTATGAGTGAGCAATAGACAATCAAAGTTTCCAGAAAGACGGGTTGACTAGGTACAAATGATTATGTCAGCATGCAGACATGGCATCACTAGAGCTTGACATATGGCATCTGTATAGATGATATGACATGGAATGTGGTAGATGACATGGCATAGGAAATTGATGTGGACTAGTTATGCTCTGACACATGTCAATGTGTTGGTGTAAAGAATGGTGCCACGTGGAACAATGAAATGGTGCCATGTGGCACCCTATGGCATCCTCCAGTATGAGCAGTCAGTTATGTGAAATTTCCTTGTGGGAGGTCTAACCCATGACCTCTAAACTACAAATTCTAATCTCCACAAACAAGTTGTACATCATTTCCAAAACTATATATGGTGGTTTTATTTAAACCATAATCAAGGAAATTCCACATTAAAAGGGATGGCCGGTGGTTGGAACTATCGACCTCCCCCTCTTTACTATGCACTCCCAACCACTATGGTAATGGATTATTTAGGAATATAAAGGGTCCATAAAGAAAATATTAATCCAAATTCCTAAACAAAGGGCTTGAGTATATCCTAAGACCCTTTGTATTTAATGATTAAAACAAAGTTTGGACTAAACTAAGGGGCTCAAATTTAAAAATCTATAAGCCCAGGTCTTTATAAGTTTTTTATTTGTTTTAAGTGCTTAATATAGGTGATTTATGGAAATGTGAATATAATTTGGTTAAACCCCTTATTTGGAACATGTAAATGTATATAAGGGGGATTTTTTCTCTTATGGAGGAAATCAATTCTTTGGGAGGAAATTAGGTAAATTAATTTTGGAGATTGATGTAAACACAAAGACTTTGTATTGTGTATTCCTTGAAGTGTAATTGGGAATTCTAAGGTGTTTGAAGTTGATCCCTTGGATGCAAGTAAAGGAGAATGTGAAAGAGTCTTAGGTGTTGAGAGAGACTATGATAGAAAATGTAATGTAGGTCTAAATCTTGGATGATGTACATGGTAATTAAATTTTGGCATCATTAATAAAGTAGTCCTACATTGAGAAGCAGACCTGGAGACCTAGCCCGAACATATGGGTGAACTTCATTAACAAATTCTTTATCCTCTCTCTATTCTCTCTTATTATTTTCATCTTTAATTCTTTCTTGAGTTTTAAGTACGATATTTAAGTAATTAGTTAATGTTATTAGGTTGTGTAAAGGATTAAGTGAACTCAATTCTATAATTTCAATGGTTAAAAAACATAACCATATAATTCTGTTTTTGGGAGAAATAATTAATTAGGATTAAGTACAAGTATTTTCTAAACCTTTAGTTACAGATCAAGAAGATAGAGAAGACATGTTACATAGAGAAAAGCATATCAATGCAATAGAGAATCCACCACAATGTCACCAATACCTTCACAATATGATTAAAGAATTGTAGCCACCTTCTACTCATTGCATCTAGTAGAATAACACATGAAATCTCACACTACATTATTCAATTTTGCACTCTAACATACTACACTTCACATCATTCACATCTCTCACATCTATCTTATCATCCTTCAATAACTCAACTCATACTTATACTATCTTCAACCTTGAAACCTTCTCCAAGGTTGGCTATGCACATCAACCATGCAAATTAAAATTAGGTCAGTTGCAAAAAAAAATCGTGGTGAATATAAGTGAAAGAAAAACATACATCTTAGATAGGACCCAAAACAACAGCACCACACTACAATATGCTTCTATAAATAATAATTATCCATCACAAGTAGTGTAAGCACTAGGTTGATTGTTACCCATGTAAACACCATTAAAATTTTAAGTACACACTTCCTCAAACATAAGGATGACTTGTGAACCACATGTCATGCTTGAACATAATTTAGAATATTCCTTAAACATCATAATCCATTGCAACAACTTTCACCTAAAGAATGTACACACCCAATACACACAAACAACTCTGCCATACACTTCAACAAAAGAAACTGACTTTCAAAGCACCAAACCTCAAACATTATTGATTGAAGTAAGATAGCTACACCATCAAAATTCCTTCATAATTGTAAGACCTAAATCATAAATGTAGAGAAATGTGAAGAACCATTTCTCCCAGACACCTCTACAAAGCACAATCACACACTGGGGAACACAACTGCTTCTACAAAAAAATCCAACACACCAATTATTAAATATAACACATCCAAACACCTTGCATCAACATATACAAATCATACAGGAAGATATTCAACCTATAAAAAATGTGGAGCAAAACCATAACACAACTCTATAACCCAAAACACCACTACAACACAAATAGCTCACAAAGACACATTCTCATCATCTTCAACACTTCCTCAGCACAACTTAACTAATATAAAATCAATGATAGATCACAAAATCATATCATAAAAATACTAGAGGTTGACACTAGTAGCTTTACTAATGACAACATAATGCAACTAATCAAATCATCAACTGCTCACACTCTTACCACCATATTATCTAGCAATAGACATCAATGAAAACACATGCTTGTTGACATCAATGACAATACCAACTTCTCATACTTGCAACAATCTCCCCCATTGTTATTGATGGCAACACATGATGTGAAAAACCATGAAAGACACAATAGATCTAAATACCAACCATTTCATGTCAAAATTAGGGTTCACCAAAATGAGTCAATCAAAATGATGAACCCCTAATTTGTAATGCTATGAAACATGCAATAATGAGAGTCAAAAGATGCAAATAATAATCAGAAATGATACCTAACTATTATAGCCACAATGAGGAGATTTTTTAGAGCTCAAAGAGGTGTGTACCTTGTTGCAAGAAGCCTATTTTTAGGGCACAAAGGACTCAATCGCCTTTAGTGGTGAATGCATCCCTATTATGGTTTATGAAACTGAGATTTGGGTTATTTTCCTTGATGTTTTTACTCTAATATTCCTAGTTTTCAGCTCATGAAAACCTGTACTTAATTCTATAGCTTCAATTCTTTTTTCTTGCACTTTGAAGGTCAATCTTGAAACTTGGCAAATTTGACAATTTTGCTTCAAACTTCTTCTCCACTTAATCTTCAACCTATAATTCTACAAGCACATATTCAAGGAGAGAAAAAACTTGTTGATTGTTAGTGAATAGGGGTTTTCCTTGGTCAAACCCCTTGTAGGTAACTAAACCAAATGATGAAATAAGGAAATTGAAGTATGGAACCTAAAATGATGTAATGTAGATACTTTGGATGTTGTCTTGTAATGCAAATATGCAATCTAACATGTAGTGGGGTATGTGTAGGATAATGATGGGCCAAAAAGTGGCAATATTATGGGTATTTGTAGGGTATGTCGCTGGTGACTTTTTTCTTACCCAAAATTGATGAAACAAAAAGGGTTTTTAGAGGAGATTCTTAGCTTTCCACCAATATAAATTATTCTTTAATTTGAATTTAATAAATAATTATTATTTATTTTCTATTAGAATTATGACTAAAGTCCTAATCGATAGGCTAATTGAAAAACATCTATAACTTTCAAACAATATCACATTTTTTGAATCCGAAACATGCGTCAAATTCTATGCTTCACATACTATAGGATTAAAAAAAGAAAAAATAAATTTCATGAAGTTTTGACCAAGTTAAGTGGTCGACATCGATTTTTACATTTTAAAAGTTGTAATAAAAATTCATAATTAATTATTTACTTGGAAAAAATTACAAAAAATATGCATCGCATCTAGACATGAGTCCTCTACTTATATATAAAATATTATAAAAATAATTATTATTTTATTATGGTTAGGGTGGTCGACAGACACCTACTTATTTTTTCCGTGAAATTTAAGTACTACTGCATTGAAATTTCAAATTTTCACCAAATAGATTTTATTTATTTTTAAATAAACCTAGTAGTTTAGAAACGACATTCAATTTTCTACAGATTCTATTCTTACATATTTTTGAAATAATATAGATAACTTATTAAATTCTTTACATCAAGTTGCCTAACACTGATTTTTTTGAATTTTTTGCCACTTAAGGGCCTATTTTTTCCATGATACCAGATATTAAAACAAACATTATTAAATTCTTGCCAAAATGAAATTCAAAAAAGGGGTCCTCATTAAGGGAGGATCCATTCACCACCTAGGGTGAATGGGTCCTTGATCAATTTTCCATAGCCATTCCTTCAGGGAATGAAATAACACTAAAAACTCATGTGAAATCAACTAACAAAGGGGGGTCCTATAGAGGAGGACCCATTCGCTACCTAGGGAAAATGGGTCCTGGCACCATTTTTAGAACCTTGATTTTCCCAATTGAATGTTATGCAATTTGAATCATGGTTTTTGGGATCGATCTTCGGGGCATGTTATAATTAAGGCTTAAACTTGAATTAAAAAGGCTAATTAACTCCAATTAACCACAATTAATTAAAATGACCCTATATAAGTGTGAAAGTGTTCTACAACACTTAAATAGGGTACACATTAGGTACATTTATTAAAAATGGGCCCATTAGGTTTAATTGATTAAATAAACCTTAGAAAAGTTTGAAAGTGCGTTAGAACACTTTATAATACCTTTGAAAGGAAAAATTAAGGTATATTTTAATCAAATAAGGCCCTTAGAATAATGTGAATGTGTATAACACATTACAACACTATTCCAAGACACCATTAGGTTCATTCAATGATAATTATTCCCAAACAAAGTAAGGGAAAAATGATACTTTTTCCATTACTACATTTTTCCCCCACTTTAGTGAGAGGATGACCCCATGCCAAAATCACACTAAAGTTGAAATTCAAGACACTTAAGTATGCATAAATCAAAAAGATACATAATCATACACGATCAAAGGCTAAGAAAGATAAAGAAAAACAAAAGGATCAAGCACAACTGTTCCAACGCGATGTGGAAAGGGGTTGTTTTTCCATAACATATGCCACTCACTCTAGGATAGTGGAACCTCAATATGTCCACTAGGTGATTTATCCCAATGAAGTGGAAAAGGAGAGAATTATATTAGCCTCCCATACCATACCAAAGTTATCCTTCTAAAAAAATTGATAAGGCACCACAATGTAATGCTTTTGTAAATGCTTTTGTAATGTAAAATTTTGCTAAAGGAGATTTTGCTTTGTTCGTGTAAAGGTCTTCTTCTTAGGGAGCATGTTGTGCCTAATGTCTCCAAGAGAGGACAAGTCAAGGTGTCAAATCATCACTCACGGGATGCCTCATTCACATCATGCCATGACAGAAGATCATACACTCTTGGATGACATCAAAGCCAATGACACCACTAAGAAAAGGACATGTCACAAGAAAATAGAAAATCATGCCATGAAATTTTCTTAAAATATAGATCATTGATGTATGCCCCCACTTTAAAGCAGTTTCTACACCATTACTGTGAGAAATTTCTTTAAAGTAGCCAAAAAAGTTTTTCCTAATACATGAGAGCTTTCCTCAGAAAACCCTATGCCAAGTCATATGTTTCTCGAAAATCCACATCATGAAATAGGAAAGAAGGGTTGCCCCCACAAATACATAAGGGATCTATGGATTCAAGGTCAATATTTTTTTGCTATAATTTTGTCATAGAGCATGTAACTTTCATCATTCCCCAAATACTCATAGAACTGGAAGAATGACACAAAGAGAGTGAAAACAAAGAAAAAGACTTTTATGTCAACATGGAAGAGACCTAAATGGCTCGACACCTTGAATCATCCCCAAAAGGAAAAAAACAAGAAAAATGAAAAGATAAAGAAAAGATTTTGGGTCAACATGAGAGAGACATGAATTTATCAACACCTTGCATCATCCCCAAAAGGAAAACACAAGATAAATGGAAAATATTACAACATAGAGAAGAATTAAAGGTACATATAGAAGAATGCACAAAAAGAGAGAGATACATCAAATGAAACAACACGGGGGATCACATTACGCACATGAAATCACATAAAGAAAACATGAAAATAAAGCAAAAGAATAGTAAGGAACATGTGAGTCAACCTAAAGAAGGTCATCTGCATCCCAATCTTAGTCGATATAAATGGAAGGAAGATGAATAGTTGAAGGGACAAGAGCAAGTTTTGAACTAGGGGAAGCACCAAGTTCAACACTCTTATTAGGATATTTTCCATGTAAGCTCATAGAAGAAGAAAAAAATTTATTCAAATCATCATGCACTTGTTCATCAATATTTGAAATGTCAATGTCATCATCTAGATTTATCGCAATGGGAGGTTGAATAATAATTTCCATGCATTGTTCTTGTTTATGTTGCAGCGAGGGTATTGAGTTATTATGATTTGCTTTAGGTAGGTTTGGATTATGATTTTCTATGTTCTTTTTTTCTCAAGTTTGTAATCTATGAGTAATAGCATGAGACCTATGTGTACGCTCTCTAGCACTTTGATTTCATTTCAATCTATTGTCAATTTGTGTTTGTGCAAGAGTGGGTTTTTTAATCATAGGTTCCTTCTCTTCCTTGGGAGGAATAGAAGAAACAATACGATGTTGTTCTAGACTACTTTCTCTTTAATTTTCTAAACTTGTTTGACTCTAGGAGGGACAACAAGATTGTGTTATCTCATGGTTTCTTTTAGGAAATTTTAGGAGGTTTGTCTATAGGTTGTTCTTGTATGTTCAAAAGTGTTTGTGGTTAGATCATTTCTTCGTCAAGGATAAGTGTTTCATTTATAGGTTGAGGCATGTTTTAAAGGGATAATTTTGATATTTTCTTTTCCTTGAGATTTTGATATGATTTGAAAAATAAATCCTCATGAGGTTTGATATGTTCCATAGGCTTAGGAAAAAAATAAATCTAGTGAAAAATTCCCTTGGGCTAATTAGTAGCTAATAGGGCCTCATTTTACAGTAAGGGCGAATGGATCCTGGTTAGGTTTTTCTGAGATGCTTTAGTTGATTTCATAGTGATTTGTAATATCTTTTCAGATGCCAGAAGGTATAGATTTGACCTGATCAGGGACTCATTTTCCAGTAAAGGAAAATGGGTCCTAGTTAGGTATTTTTAAATTATTTTTAAATTATTTTCAAGCTTTTAGTAATGTCTTTCAATTACAAGTCTGAGGCAATGAGTTTCAATTTCATTTTTTTAAGAAATGCAATGAGAAAATACAATGAAAAGATGAATGCAAGGACCTATGTTGAAATGCAATTTTGTTTTATTTTTAAATGTAAATAAATGAGATCTAAATGATATTCACAATGATTGATTTTATTTTTGTATTTTTCATATATAGAGAGAGATGCAATTGTAAATGTAATGCAAGAAACCCTAAATAATATCTCAATTCAATTCTAATGAGATGTAAGTGAATGCAAGATATAACCCTAGGATGCAATGAAATGATTCAAAATTAAAAAATTGTAATGTTCAATATGTCGTGTTTTCCATTAATGTTTCATGTGAAAATTGGGGTTCACCAAAACAAGTCAATCAAAGTGATGAACCAATAATTTGTAATGCTATGAAACATGCAATTGTGAGAGTCAAAAGATGAAAATAACAATTATAAATGATACCTAACTATTATAGCAACTATGAGGAGAGTTTTTGGAGCTTAAAGAGGTGTGTACCTTACTATAAGAAGCCTGTTTTTAGGGCACAAAGGACTCATTCGCCTTTAGTGGCAAATGGGTCCCTGTTAGGGTTTTTGAAACTGAGATATGGGTTATTTTCCTTGATGTATACACTCTTAGATTCCCAATTCTTAGCTCATGAAAAATTGTACTTAATTATGTAGCCTCAATTATTTGTTCTTACACTTTAAAGGTCAATCTTGGAACTTGACAACTTACACAATTTTGCTTCAAACTTCTTCTCCACTTGATCTTCAACTTTTAAATCTACAAGCACACATTCAAGGAGAGAAAAAAATTGTTGATTGTTGGTAAATTAGGTTTTCCTTGATCAAACCCCTTGTAGGTAATTAAACCAAATGATGATGTAATGTAGATACTTTGGATGTTGTCTTGTAATAGAAATTTTTAATGTAACATGTAGTGGCCATGAATAATGTAGATCTTTATCCTTGAATATGATGTGAAGTAATGCTTACAATTAGATCTTCAATGCTACATTAACTTCCTTAGCTCAACAACATGCATGAATGTATAAAACCCTTGACATGATCTTGATATGATCTTGAATTGCTACAATAAAACCTAAAAATATTCCTTGAAATTCCATTGAAAATTCTCTTGAAGTGATCTATAATTCTCTTGTGAATGTACCCTTATGATCACTTGAACTTGCTAGGAGAAACAATGTGAATTAACCCCTTATTTATGAAAAATTAAGTGATTAACCCTGAAATTCAAACAATTAAAGCCGAAACCAAATATAGAAACAAACATTATTAAATTCCCACTAGTATGAAATTCAAAAAGGGGGTCCTCTTTAAGGGAGTACCCATTTGCCACCTAGGGTGAATGGCTCCTGGCTTAGTTTTCTAGGGTCATTCCTTAGGGGAATGAAAGAACACTAAAAACCAATGTGAAATCAACTGAAAAAGAGATTCCTATAGAGGACACATTCGCCACCTAGGGTGAATGGGTCCTAACACCATTTTTTAGGAATTTTATTTTCCCAATTGAATGTTATGCAATTTGAATCATGGGTTTCAGGATAGATCTTAGAGAGGTGTCATAATTAAGGCTTAACTTTGAAGGGCTAATTAATTCTAGTTAACCACAATTAATTAAAAGGACCCTAGATAAGTGTGAAAGTGTGTTACAAAACTTTAAAACACTTAAATAAGGTACACATAAGGTACATTTTATTAAAAAGGGGCCCATTAGGCTTAATTAATTAAATAAACCTTAGAAAAATGTGAAAGTGTGTTACAACACTTTATAACTCCTTTGCAAAGGAAAAATTCAGTTACGTTTTAATTAAATAAGGGCCCTAGAATGATGTGAATTTGTACAACACATTACAACACTATTCTAAGACACAATTAGGTTAATTGAATGACAATTATTCCCAAACCAAGTAAGGGAAAAAGGCTACTTTTTTTGTTACTACACCAACACACTATAACTCTTCAAATTACTTCTCGCCTTGAATAACTTATCTTTTAAACACTTTTCTCTCCCCATTTGTAGCCTGTCTTCTTTACTTATTTCTCTCTACTTGAAAAATTATTCTTTTTCTCATGACTTTCTCTCCTCCTTTGACATCAATGGAAAAGGACATAGTATTTATATTATTTATTCTCTTCCTCTGACATCAATGAACCTACTTACTACTTCTTTGAAAAAAAATTCCTTTACTTCTATGTATACTCTCCCTTAGGAGAATAGAAAAAAACTACACCAAATTAGAAACCACTACATAATGAGAACCCACACTCCTCTGGCTACAACAACCAACAATGCTACTACCTACTCCCCTTGAGAGTTAACCACCAACATTAGTCCAAAACAAGAATGAATATTGAGATCCACTGGACTGATGCATCTCCTTATGCATCTAGTTTTAGAAAGGAGGGGCAGTACCCCCTAAATTCTCCAAAATATACTAAAAATTATCCTTAGGAAGATCCTTAGTGAATATATTAGCAATATGATCCTTTGTAATATATATTCAAGCTTTACTTCATCCTCCACAACCTTCTCTCTTACAAAGTGATATTTTATTAAAATATGTTTTGTCCTTGAATGTATTACAAGGCTCTTTGAAATATTTATTATGATTTTATTGTCACAAAAGATAGAAATAGGCTTATCATACACCATTTTGATATCCTTCAATGTTTGTCTCATCCATAACACCTATTTGTAGCAAGATGTTCGTACAATGTACTTAGCCTCTATAGTAGATAAAGATACTAAATTGTGTTTCTTACTTAGCCATGCTACCAATATACATCAAAGAAAGAATGCACTGGTCATCGATAGTATTTTTCTATCATCAACACAACCAACGCAATCTACATCTGTGTAAGCACTCAAAGTGAAACTAGTATCCTTTCGATACCATAAATGATAATCTAGGGTTCCTTTCAAGTATATGAATATCCTCTTCATAGATACAACATGTGACTCTAGGATCTTCTTGAAATACAACAAAAAGATAAAATGTATACATGATATCTAGTCTACTAGTAGTTAGATATAATATTCCACCAATCATTGATCTGTACTTTCTCTAATCAGCCTAAGGAGACTCATAATTCTTGCTTAGTTTGCAACCAATAACCATAGGATTACACACTGGTTTAGAGTCTTCCATTCCAAACTTCTTCAACATTTCTTTTGCATAATTTTATTATGAAACAAATATACCTTTGTTTGATTGATTTGTAACCCAAGGAAGAAATTAATCACCACAAACATAGACATCTCAAACTCTTCCTACATCGCTTCTACAATATTCTTACACATTTCTTCATTACATCCAAAACATTATATCATCAACATATACAACCACAATCAAGATTTGATATTCTTCAACTTTAAAGTAGAGATTAGTATCTAGGGTACCTTTATTGAATCCTTGTTGTATCAAATATTTATCCAATCTTTGTGAGCTTTATTTAATCCATATAATTCCTTCTTCAATCCGTAGACCATATTCAGTTTGTGTGATAACTTAAGTCCTTCCAGTTGTTCCATGTATACTTCTTGAAATTCCCCATTCAAGAAAGTGGACATTATATCCATTTGATAAAATTTAAAGTCTCTATGTGATGCAAAAGCTAAAAACATCCTGATAGCCTCCATTATTGTCATTAGAGCAAATATATCCTCAAAATCCATTCCTTCAACTTGTGAGTATTCCTTACACACAAGTCTTTCCTTTTTTCTTACCACTTCTCCATTCTCATTTAGTTTATTTCTAAATACCCACTTAGTTCCAATTATATTTTTTTTTTAGGTCTTGGTACAAATTACAAAGTCTAATTCTTTTCAATTTGGAATAGTTCTTCCATAGCCTTCATCTAATGTTCATCTTTTAATGCCTCAATCATTGTTTTAGGTTCAAAATAAGAAAGTAAAAACCAATTTACCTCTTCTTCAATAGCTTTCCTTCTTGTCGATAAACCTTTTTCTTTTATCTTCAAAGATCTATTCTTCTAAATGATTCCTCTACAGATATTTAGGGGTTCTAGGGGTCTTTTCTAGAGCTTCTTCCTCTTCAATATGCACTTCCTATTTCTTAGATTTTTCTTTTTCTCTAAAAATAGGCACCTCTAATTCATATCCATCTATGACCACTAAGTTTTGAAAATATTCATCAACTTTGACACTTGCACTCTCAATGATCTTTCTTAGTCTTTCGTTGTTGCACTAGTAGGCGTTACTTTTAGTAGAATATCCATCGATGATTCCTTCATTAGACCTTGCATCAAACTTTTTCAAATTTTCTTCATCTCTTCTTGCGCCATAGAAAAATGGTCCCTTGTCATTTCCATGGCCTTTTAGGTCTTGTTTCATGGTGTTGTAACTATGTTGCTTTGATTTTATGTTGTATCATGGCTTGAACATACTTATTTATGTATTAAAACACAAAGAATGATGTCTTGTGAAGGTGTTGTGAAGTGTTGTAAGATATTTCTACATTCTTCTAGACTCTATTTAATGCAATTCACCTAAAAACCACCTTTTCACACATCAACAAGCCCTATTTTGAAGTGTTGTAAAGTCTTGTAACAAGCTTTCACACTCTTATAGGCATATTTTTACTATTTACACCCTTCTCATTCTTTATTTTTTCCCTTTATGCCCTCATATGACTTAATTAAGTGTATTTTTGAATGTTATCCTGATAAATAACATTAAACACAACATATTTCTTGACAAATGTTTTTAGGTCCTACATGGGACCCATTGACCATGGGTGGTGAATGAGTCCCCCTTGGCCCCAAATTCAAAATATTTCAAAATTCCTTTCAAGATTTTATTCAAAATCACTTGATGTCAGTCTATGATGAGGTATGAATGGATACTAAGGCACAAGAATTGTATAAATAAGTTCTTTTCACCTCATTTTACATCTCCTAGAATCTCCTCATTCATTCAAGCATTCAATTCTACATTTCAAGCATTCAATCATTTCACATCAACAATTCAAGCAATTTTCAAGTACTTTGAAGCAGCCATTGACATTACTTCAGACATGCATCATCAAGAGTTAGGTGAGTTGATATCACTTGAATGTTATTAGTTTATCTTTCTCTTTCATTACATTGTCTTTTCAAGGGTTTAATTACCAAAAGTGGGGTTTGACCAAGGAAAACCCCTATTCACTAACCCCTAATCATTTTTCCCCTTTTGTTTGTTTGTTTGCAACCCTTTGTTTATAGATTTGTCAGATTATTAGGTGTTGACGAGTGACTTTTACGTTAGCTAGGTGCTTCAAGTCAACTTAAGTCAAAATCAAGCTTGGAGAGAGTTATTTTTCCATTTTCTATAGATTTGACTTTGATAACCCGACAAGCAAACATTCTCAAATTTGGAGTTGTAGAATTGTCTCCTAGTTTTTTGGAAAATTTGGGGAGGATTGATTGGCCACCTTGGGTGAATGAGTCCCACTGTGAAAAATTAGTAAATTTTTCCAGCATCCAGAACACTCCAAAAAGCTCACATTTCACCCAAGTGCACTTAGGTTCATCCCTGTACTTTCTGTTCTGCATAATTTCTTCATTTACATAGTTGTGTTGCATATCACAATGTGTTTTCAAACATAGCTGTAATTACACTTTTGCATTCATTTTCAATCACCTAGATTAATCTATTGCATTTAGTTAACTTTTTTTACATCAAATCACATCACACACATCCTGATTTGAGTGATACATAAGCATTTTTGGCCCTATCTCTCTCCTTTTAGGTGAAAAACCCTAGAAGTGCAAGAATAGTCCATAGGGTCCCAAAAATATATGTTTCATTTTGGTGAACCTAACTTTTGAACACTTTGAATTTCTAACTGTATTCACATATTGTATCTTAATTTCCATTTGAATTAGCATTCAATTAGGATATTGATTTGTTATTGCATTCTAGGAATTTTCATTTTGCATTAGTGAAAACTTCACCTAGATTTCATTTTTGCATTACATCCAATTGAAAAAAGTCAAACTCTACATTATACATCTAAAAATTGCATCCTATAGAGCATTTAAATCATCTTAAATTTTTTGAAAAATAATTAAAAACCTCATACTGGGGCTCATTCACCACCCAGGGAAAATCAGTCCCTCTAGACTTGTTAAACAACATTTTTAGCATTTTTCTACCATTTATCTGCATTTATATTTTTTGTAGTTAGATCTCTATTACAGTTAGCAACATTTATGTTATTTTCATTTCAAAGTCTTAGATTAGCTTACATTGTCCTTCACTTCTCCTTTTTGGTACTTGCATGAGTGTTTAGTGCCCTGTTGATAATACTTTAGTGAGACAAAGTTCTAGACTCATGGCATCCCATGATAGCACTTTCGTTGTGGACCTTGGGATCTCACGAGCTCCTACTCCTAGTATGGAGAATGGTGCATTAGGCCCTGACAATACCACTTCTATCCCTTCACCTTTCCATCCAATGAATGTTTACAACCAAACCAATTCCCTGTCACAAGAAAAGGTCATTAATATTCAGGAGTCCGAATTTGCACATTTACAACAAGATTTGTTACTCGAAAACATTTCCACAATTTCCATACATGCCATTGAGAATCTTCATTGTTTGATTGATTGTGATGAAGAAAATTACTAAGATTTACAATAAACATGCCTCTTCAAACATCCAATCCACAACCATTCATGTAATTCAAGGAGCACCTCAATTTCCTCCCCCTTCAACCATTTCTTCCAACCCCACTTATATGAATCTGCAAGTCCATACAACTATGCATTAGGCTACTTCTTTCCACATTTCTAGTAGCATTCCTACTTTCTTTGTGGCATCACAAGTCCCTTTGACCATGTTCACACCTCTTAGCATTCCTTTCACTTCCCCCAACATCACTTAAACTCCATCACCATTTTCCCTTCTGCGTCAACCCACATACCCCAATACCCTTCTTACACAACTTCTCACTACCATTTCATACATGCAACATCAACTTTCCAAAATTAGTCAAGATCAATCTACTCCAACCACCTATCATATCAATAGTAGTCCCTTATCATTAGAAATATTGCATACCCCGATGCCACAAGGGATATAAATTCCTTGGTTTGAGAAATATTAAGGAAAAGGAGATCCTATCAGCCATATTAATGCTTATACAACTTTGTGTAGTGAATTTGTCCTTGAAAATAAAATTTTAGCAAAAAAATTTCCACGAACCTTGAAAGACACTACCTTAGAATGGTTTTCCAACTTTCCCAATCATTCCATCCATTCATTTAATGAATTGGTGGATGATTTCATTTGTAACTTTCAAGTTCAAGGTATGTGCAGGATCATGATGGGCCAAAAAGTAGCAATATGATGGGTATGTGGCTGACGACTTTTTTTAACCCAAAATTCATGAAACGAAAAGGGTTTTTAAAGGATATTCTCATCTTTCCACCATTATAAATTATGCTTTACTTTGAATTTAATAAGTAATTATTATTTATTTTCTATTCAAATTATGACTAAAGTCCTAATTGATAGACTAATTGAAAAACATTTATAGATTTCAAACAGTATCACATTTTTTGAATCCAAAACATGTGTCACATTCTATGTTTCATATACTATAGGATTAAAATTTAAAATTGAATTTCATGAAGTTTTGACCAAGTTAAGGTGGTCGGACATACAATTTTTATACTTTTAAAATTTGTAATAAAAATCATAATTAATTATTTACTTGGAAAAAATTTATAAAAAACATGCATCACATTGGGACATGAGTCCTCTACTTATATCTAAAATCTTATAAAAAATAATTATCATTTTATTGTGGTTACAGTGGTCAGACAGACACCTACTTATTTTTTTCCTGAAATTTAAGTACTACTGCATTGAAATTTCAAATTTACACCAAATAGATTTTTTTTAAAAAAACTAGTATTTAGAAACTACATTAAATTTGCTATATATTCTATTCTTACATATTTTTAAAATAATATAGATAACTTATTCAAATTTTTACGTCAAGTTTCCTAACTATGATTTTTCTGATTTTTTTGCCACTTAAGGGCCTGTTTTTTCCATGATGATCCTTCACATACCCTTCACATGACACCTAAAAAGACAACGACTGACCTTATGAGGTGTAAAAAAAAAGCAAGTAAAAAAGTGATGGATTTCATCTGACGTTACCAATCCTTATATGCTCAAATGGATGTCAAAATTCCCGATGCACATCTATAGAAGATGTTTATCAAAAATTTGCAAACTAACCTTTAGGATAAACTCGCCATGATTAAATTCCCTTCATTCATGCATTTATGTACAACATTATGTGACTACCAAAATTCATTTTCAAGTCGTGATTCCAAATCCACTTCTAACCGAGTTGAAAAACCCGAAAACACCAATCAAAACCAAAAAAAAAACTAAAAATTTGCAAACCTAATAGAGGCTTTTTACAATTTAATCCACCTCCTCAAACTCAACCATAACCAACCCAATCCATTCTGAATCAAGTGAACATTGTCAGGGAATCCATGCCTTATTATTATGTAGATCTGAATAGAGATTTCACTCCTTTACCCAATACCCTCCATCACACAATGAACCAATTAATCCAAAAACACATGCTCACTTTGCCGCCCGTTCGACCACTTGATCCAAATCAACCATTAACTCCTACATTCAAACCTAATGCTTATTGTCACTTTCATCATGAAAATTCCCATGGAACCAAATATTGTAAGCATCTTAAACATTTAGTTCAAGACTTGATTGATTTGGGTGAATTGAGCATTGTGGGTGTTAATGAGCAAGGCAATAAGTTTGTTGCAGCTATTGACCAGAATTTACAAATTTTCACCAATCCTATGCCGAAACATACTACCTCATTTGTCAAGGCTAGTGAACCTTCCAAGCCTGATGTAATGACTATTGATACCAATAACGAACAAAATGATACAACTCCTATTGTTACCCAATCTAGTCTTATGGATAATCTTGTGGCTATGATAGACATTATCCCTTGTAAGGGCCAAACCACAAAATCACTTGATATTAATTTTTCTACTAAAGACATACTCCAAAAGCTTCCTGATGGTCCTCTCTACATAGCTGGCTGAATCTATGATAAGCCCACTAATGGGATATTAATAGATCTCACTTGTGGTGTGAACATGATCACAAAAGAGTTTTTGGTATTACACGAACTATATCAAGATGATTACAAAAACCCCACTACATGGATTAAAGCACATAATGGTTTTGCATGCCCTACAATTGGATCAATCATGCTACCCTTACAAATAGGACCTAAAACTTTGGAAGTAACATTTTCAATTATTCCACAATTTGACCAATTTCGTTTGTGGCTAGGCCTCCCTTGGCTTTGCTCAATGAAAGTGGTCCCATCAGTTGTTCATAAGTGCTTGAAGTTTCCACATGACAACAAGATAGTCACCATACACCATAGTGGCTTTAATCCTTTATCTTCCAAAGGTAACTTCTCATTAGAATCCTTCTGGCCTAAACCCATAGAACCAATCACCCCTCACAAAGACTTCTTTTTCATAACCTATGAAAAGTTTAAAGCCAAAAAGATAGCTAAATTGTCCCTTCAAAACTAATCCCCAACCACCTGCACACCTCCTATCATAGTTGAAACCATGCTTCAACCTGAGTCTGACATTGAGCAAACCATACAACCTCCTGAACAATCACCACTTGAGATTTCCCCACCATTGTTTAAATGACCAAGGGAATATGAAACAACCCCTCCTCAACCTCCTCACCTTAAACAAGTTTACAAAGTAAAAGAGAAAGTGGTTGATCCCTCCTCTTCAGTTTCTTCTATTCTTCCCTCTTTGAAAGTAGAAGAACCTATGATGACTCAATCCACTCTTACACCTCAACAAATCCAAAATAGAATTAAATGGAACCACGGTGCTAGGGAACGAAGGCGTCGTCATCGTCTCCTTGCTCGTCAATCTTGCATAGAAGATAATAATGACAATCAACCTTTAACTTTAATAGAAGTAATATGACCACCCTCCTTATCCTGACCCACCACAAAATAGTATAGTACAATAATCATAGAAAATTTAACCAATCCAACAGCTTCCACTTTTGATCCATCCATCCTTAGAAATTACCCTTCGTCCTCCTATTGTCATTGATCTTGATAATGATGGTGATGGTGATGATGATGTAGAAATTTCCAAAATCGATGAAGAAGCACATAACGATTTAAATTCTTTATTTTCATCCACAATGATCTTAACTGATACATCCTCTCCACCAAGTGAAGAACCTAGTGTAAATATTGGTTCAACACTTGTAATTATTCCTTTGGATAGTCAACCGCCCTCACATTACATTGAACATGATTGGGAGGAAGATGACCTGTTAGATGGTTGACTTGCATTTTCCTAACCAACCTTTTTAATTTTCTCTTTTTATTTTCTTTTTATGTGTGTATCATGTTCCCCCATATCATGTGTTTGATGTTCGCTCTCTTTGTACACTTCTTCTATTTGTACCTCTATTCTTCTATATGTCATGCATTGTCTTTTTCTCTTTTTGTTTTATGTTATCCTTTTGGGGATGATGCAAAGTGTAGAGACACCCTACATCTCTTCCATGTTGACCCAAAAGGTCCTTGTCTTTTTCGCTTTTGTTTTTGTGTTCTCCTTTTGGGGATGACACAAAGTATAGAGATGCCCTATGTATCTTCCATGTTAACCCAAAGGTCCTTGTCTTTTTTTCTCTTTTTTTTGTTTTCTCCTTTTGGGGATGATGCAAAGCATAGAGATTCCCTATGTCTCTTCCATGTTGACCCAAAAGGTCCTTGTCTTTTTCACTTTTCTTTTGTGTTCTCCTTTTGGGAAAGACGCAAAGCGTAGAGATGCCCTATGTCTCTTCCATTTTGATGCACAAGGTCCTTGTATTTTTCCTTTTTGTTTTGTGTTTTCCTTTTGGGGATGACGCAAGGCATTGAGACCGAAATACCTCCTTCATGTTGACCCAAAATATTTTTCATTTTCTATCGCCTTTTTCCTTTTCATTG
Source organism: Sequoia sempervirens (assembly GCA_007258455.2). Taxonomy (NCBI): domain Eukaryota; kingdom Viridiplantae; phylum Streptophyta; class Pinopsida; order Cupressales; family Cupressaceae; genus Sequoia; species Sequoia sempervirens. The sequence continues at coordinate 295,844,222 of VDFB02086081.1, forward strand.
TTTTCATTTGTGTTTTCCTTTTGGGGATGATGCAAAGCATCGAAACCACAATGTCTCTTCCATGTTGACCCAAAACAGGCTTTCATTTTCCTTTGTTTTCACTCTCTTTGTGTCATTCTTCCAGTTCTATGTTCCTTGGGGAATGATGATAGTTTTGAGCTCTTTCATATAAAAACATTACAGCAATGAACATACTAACTCCAAATCCATAGATCCCTTATGTGTTTGGTGTGCTTTCCTTTCAAGGGGGAAACTCCCTTTCTTTTTTTTTCATTTTCCTTGACATGACATAGCCTAACTTTGAAAAATATGACTTGGCATAGGGCTTTCCAAGGTGGCTCTCATGTCTTGTTTTCTTGCTACTTTTTCTTTTCTTTTCTACTTTAAAGTAATTTCTCATAGAACGATGTGTAGAAATTCCTTTAAAGTGAAGGGCATACATTACCATTAACTCATTTGCATTCTATGTTCCTAGTGCAACCTTTTCATTTGTGTGATGTGTTTGTTACTTTGTGGATGACATTAGGTGCGATGTCCTTCATAAGTTTGATCTATCTCAACATATTGCATTCCTCTTGGTGGCCTAATGTGATGCACTACATCCCGTAAGTTGTGAATATACTATTCTTGGATTGCTCCTCTCTTGGAGACATTAGACACAATGTTCCCTAAGTGACTGACCTTGCATAAACCGAACAAGACTCCTTTGAACAAATTTTCACATTTTACATTTTATATTTTACATTTTTAAATTTTTACATTTTTAATTTCTTTTTGCCACCTTGCATAACACAACTTGCATTCCTATGGTACCTTTTGTCTTTTTGTTCATAAACATTCCTTTTGCTTTGTGGCATATTGTTAAAGTTATCAAACAGGTATAACTTTTGCATGGTTCAACAGGAAGCCCACATAGCGGCATGAATTTTCCCCATAGCCACCTTTGTGTTTTGTGAGTGCATACCAACTAGCATATGTATCTTACTTTTTGGGCTTTCTCACCTTGTAGACAACTAGTTTTGTGGCCCCAAAGTGAGTATACAGTTGGGCCTTCACACCCTATGGATAGCCTGAAGTTCTATGCTCCTAGAGTGAGTACACATTCTCTTCTTCATCCAATTCATCTCAACACTTGTGTGTTCCTTTGTTCTTATGCCTAGTTTGCCATGGGATCTTCATCCTGGGGGCTTGATCATCCCTCTTGATTGTTGTCATTCCATCTTGCTAACGTAAGTGCATTTGAACCCTCCCCTTGATGTTCATGGCTACTTTAGTGTGAGTTTGAAGCAATTTCATCCTCTTACTAAAGTGGGGGCTAAATGTGGCATAGAAAAATGGCCTCTTTTCATTTTCATGGCATTTTAGGTCTTGTTTCATGGTGTTGGAACTATGTTGCTTTGATTTTATGTTGTATCATGGCTTGAAAAAACTTATTTAGGTATTAAAACTCAAAGAGCGATGTATTTTGAAGGTGTTGTGAAGTGTAGTAAGACATTTCTAAATTATTCTAGACTCCATTTAATGAAATTCACCTAAAAACCACCTTTTCACATGGGTATGTGCAGGCTCATGATGGGCCAAAAAGTGGCAATATGATGGGTATGTGGCTGACAACCTTTTTTAACCCAAAATTGATGAAACGAAAAGGGTTTTTAAAGGAGATTCTCAGCTTTCCACCAATATAAATTATGCTTTACTTTGAATTTAATAAGTAATTATTATTCATTTTCTATTCAAATTACGACTAAAGTCCTCATTGATAGACTAATCGAAAAACATCTATAGCTTTCAAATGATATCACATTTTTTGAATCCAAAACATGCGTCACATTCTATGCTTCGCATACTATAGGATTAAAAAAATAAAAAATAAATTTCATGATTTTTTTACCAAGTTAAGGTGGTCAGACATACGAGTTTTTTATATTTTTTAAAAGTTGTAATAAAAAATTCATAATTAATTATTTACTTGGAAAAAATTACAAAAAATATGCATCACATCAGACATGAGTCCTCTACTTATATCTAAAATATTATAAAAAATATTATCATTTTATCAGGGTTAGGTGGTCGTAATAAGACACCTACTTATTTTTCCCCGAAATTTTAACTATTGATTGAAATTTCAAATTTTCACCAAATATATTTCTTTTTTTTAACAAACCTAGTAGTTTAGAAACTACATTAAATTTGCTACAGATTCCATTCTTACATATTTTTGAAATAATATAGATAACTTATTCAAATTTTTATGTCAAGTTGCCTAACTCTAATTTTTTTATTTTTTTGCCACTTAAGGGCCCATTTTTTCCATGATGATCTTGCACATACCCACACATCAACAAGCCCTAATTTGAAGTGTTGTAAAGTCTTGTAACAAGATTTCATGCTCTTCTGGGCATATTTTCACTATTTACACCCTTCTCATGCTTTATATCGTCCCTTTATGCCTTCATATGACTTAATTAAGTGTATTTTTGAATGTTATCCCAACAAATAACATTAAACACAACATATTTCCTGACACATGTTTTTAGGTCCTACGTGGGACCCATTCACCATGGGTGATGAATGAGTCCCCCTTGGCCCCAAATTCAAAATATTTCAAATTTCCTTTCGAGATTTTATTCAAAATCACTTGATGTTGGCCTATGATGAGGTATGAATGGATACTAAGGCATAAGAATTGTATAAATAAGTGTTTTTCACCTCATTTTACATCTCCTACAATCTCCTCATTCATTCAAGCATTCAAGAACTTTGAAGCAGCCATTGACATTACTTCAGTCTTGCATCATCAAGAGTTAGGTGAATTGATAGCACTTGCATGTTATTAGTTTATCTTTCTCTTTCATTACATTGTCTTTTCAAGGGTTTAATTACTAAAAGTGGGGTTTGACCAAGGAAAACTCCTATTCACTAACCCCTAATCATTTTTCCCCTTTTGCTTGTTTGTTTGCAGCCCTTTGTTTGTAGATTTTATAGGTTATTAGGTGTTGAAGAGTTATTTTCAATTTGTTGGTTGTTTTTTCTGTAAACCAGGTTGGTCTCCTATTCTACCTATGGAGTAGCCAACTCCAATCAAGGGTAGCTTGGAGGACCTGGACCAACTGAAAAGATTCAGTCAAAGACTGAGATCTTCTGCACTTTAGGCTCTGCAAAACCAGGGCGGGTATACCCACACAATGCCTCAAAGAAGACCAAACATTGCTTTTTATAGCAGATGACTCCTGATGCCAAGTATTGAGAACCTCAAATATGGCTTGATTCTTAGTAACACAATACTTGCAGCAACCAGGAGGTAGGGCAAGACATCAAACAAGATTGATTAAATAAAATGAATGTTCTTAAGCAAGATAACTAAAACCCTAAAGAAAAATAGCATAGATCAAATTAGTTCCATATCCATTGGGCTAGGAGTCAAGACAATTTGTAAACAAAAGGAATGGTTACTTGGACAAATAAACCCTCTATGAAACTAAACTTATTAATCCCATAGCTAGTGATTAGTTCTTAAAGACTACTTATCAAATCCATCAATCATGCATATAAATTTCTGAGATGATGAAAGCAATTTAACCTGTTCCTTGAACATGAGCTATTATCAAAACAAACAATGCAAGAAAGTATTACAAAGGCTAATGGAATGATCCTTGATCAATTTCATTAACAATTCAAATGTACAATCCAAAGGAAAGACTCAAAGACCTAAACAAATACATTCGGGTTCTGGTATGCATCCAAGAACCTTACAATTTATAGATTGTAACCCTAGACCTCAAAATCTGGTAAAAACCTGACTCTGTGACTTAGTGCTCTTTTAGTTCTGATTTCAGTATCTCACCCCAGACCTTTACAAATGATTCAAAAATTCCTTTTAAACAGTCTAGGGATCGCCATCCAGCTCAGAGCCACATCAACATGCCATGTCAGACCCCAACTGCATCGTGACCAATCAAAACCCTTGTTGTGACCCTCAACAACTTCTCTAGTCTCATAAATGCCTCTGGTCAGATCTCTGTAAGGAAAACATTTCCGCATGAACAAAGATCAATCAACTTGCACCAAATCTGCCACCAAATCTGCATGCCAATACCCGAGCCATGCCGTCCTTGTCCCAGAGTCGCATCGCCATGAATGCTAGCCTGGGAGAGCCAACGACCAACTTTCTGTTGCCATGAATGCTCCACGCTTCTGGTTTTGGTGCACAAACACTTTCCAAACCCTAGCCACGCACATGTTTGAATCTCCACCATCGATCAATAGTGATCGGGCGGCTGTCTTTTAAATCTTCATTAGCCGTTGAAGCAAGCAACCACCGTCGGAAAGACAAAGCAATGTTGGGAAGACCTCCAGGTGACAAAAATAGTTACACCGAAGTCACCAGGCATATTGGCTAGACAAAAGGAACTCGGGGAGACGTCTGGCCGAATAAAACATGTTATATCGAGGGGCGAACACAGTCGGCAACACAAGCTGAAGTCAGGGAGACATCACATAGAACATTATATATCTTGCCGCAACATCCCAAGTTCACAATAGATCACCAAGACATTAATGATCTCACACCGACTGAAACCTTTTCTCTTTTGTACATCGCTATAACATTAAGATATCAGGAAGACCTCCTATAGAGCACACCATGTCTTTCCGAAAGTCTTCATTCACTTGTGTGTCACTGAGACATTACAAAACCTATGCCAACGAAGACCCATTATGTTCCATCGGTGAGACCGAAGGTCACTCACTGAGACCTCTTGCCAAAAACCCTAGCTCTTATCAAAGAGATTACCTTTATGTTTTCATTCGGTGTAGCAAATCATATTCGCCAAGACCTCCTGTTGCAAATCATAACTTATGCCAATGGGATCCCAAAGCGCATCCGTTGCCAAGACATCTTGAATGTTAGCCTCACCACCTGATTCACACCGATGAACCGTTCCATGTGCACAAGTCGGGGAGACATATAAAACTCGGTGAGGCACCACCCCGATAGTCACAACCTTTGCTGATATGATCATCCTTAGTCGTCAAAACCACATGAATGTCTCGCTGATAGACATCCACAATCACTATTAGGGGAAACAATATATCTTTGCTAAGACCTTATCCTGAGAACCCTGACTTTTGCCGAGATGCTTCCATCCACCATCGGTCGGTATAACATTGCAATCTCGTTGTGACTTCACACCTATGGCACTACACAAGGGGCAGCAAAAGGATTTCGAGGAGACCAAGGGGAGTTGGGAAGACCTCACCTCGAGTAGAAACCAACACACCGATGGGAAAAGCCATCGGTGAGACATAAAGAAATCTGGGAAACATCTCCCCGACCTCAATCAACATAGGTCAATGGAAAGAGACCTTGGGGAGACATCTCGGGGTCGCCGAGAGGTAATCCCGAGTGCCAAAGGTCACAACGAAAGCAACACGGGGCTAGTTAATGATGAGACAAAGGGGCTCGGGGGGAACTTAAGTTGCAGGTGTACCGGCTAAGCAGGTCAATCTATCAAAAAGCTAGCAGAATGGGAACCAAACAAGGTCGAAGCCAGAACCAGGAAAGAGATGGAGTCAGAGCCGAAGTGGGGAAAGAAACAAAAAAAAAAATGACCACCTAAGACCAAAACCCAACCTGGATCCGCCTCCACAAAAGACAAAGGAAGGGAGACAGGAGTGGAACATAACCTAAAACTGGAACCCCTGAAAAGGTTCCAAAACCTGTTCTCATTCCGATCCAGCACCCGCCAAAGGAAACAAAACAAAAAACAAAGGGAAGAATGCGGAGAGGAAAACAACCAGTGACCGACATAGGGTAGAAAGGAAAAGAAACTCCAATCACACAGAATCAGAACCAGGACGGATGCGTGAACATGAACTAGAACTTCAAAATTTGGAAAAGTTCTAGTTCCGTTCAAGCATCCATTCCACCTTTGATAAAACAAAAGAAAAGCCAAGGAAAGCAAAAGAGAAAGAGGAACCAAACTAAAATCCCAAAAACAAGGAAAATAAAAACCAGGAAAAACCCTAACATAGGCCACCCCACTAGAGAGATGAAAACTAGCATGCTGGGCTCAATCCTTGTGGGAGCCCATTTAACCCACGTGCTAAAATGAAAGATAAAACTCACAAGCCAAGGATTTTCAATGAAAAACAAGGGCACACAACCAAAAAGGCTCTAACATAGGCTCCAGTTGGGGATGTATGCCCCCCGTGGGCATAGCAAGAATTTAGATCACTGGGAGAGTAGACCAGACAGCTGAGAAACCAAAAACAGCAAGGAGCTAATCGGACAAGGTTAGCAAACACAACAAAAAGGAAGAGACCAGGAAACCAAGCCCTAAAACTATTGTTCATGGAAAAAAGATATACTTCAGGTGAAGTACCCTCATGAATTTTCCATGAACAGGAAATTCAAGAGTCACTTGATTCATTCCTTTTTTTCACCTGATGACACTAGGCCACCAAATGAAAAATGAAAGCCAGCTTTTACCTCTGTCAAAAACTTGATTCTCTGTTACCTTCCATAGACAAAATCTAATAACACTGTCATGAACTGTCCACAAACTAGCTTGGTCACTGGCCAGTCCCATTGAATTACTATCCTTTCCAATGCCACTAGCTACATTGTCAAACTGCAACATGCAATCAAACATTGATTTGAGATCACAACCATCATGGCATATCTCCCTAGACAATTCATGGTTATGTTTTACTGAATGCTCATTTGCTTGGACTGGGAAATAAAAAAATTCATAATCCACTTGATCCTTGACATCACAAAATTTGTCATCAAAATCAATTTGCAGATCAAACTGAAAGCTCTGATAAACAACTTCTTCCATGACATGCAAATCATCTCTGCACATGCTGAAGGAAAAAGGTTCATATTCAGGAGTATCTATGTACTGATTACTGCAACATGGGAACATCTTCTTCATCCCAGGTTCAATGGTGTGCACTGATTCCTTATTCACACCAGCATTTAGCTCAAAGCCAAATACCCCAAGTGAGGGCTCAAATAAATCAACATCGTCAGGGACAGCAGGGAGACCACCAAATGCATTGGTACTCAGAAGATTAGGAGCATCAAATAGGAAGCAATTGTATTCAGCTTCACCCTCCACCACATGACATTCATCAGTGTATGAACTATGCTCAAACTCCTCAGAATGAGTACTTGAGACTTCACTTTGATCATCATGATCACTGATCACACCATGGCATGGGATAATACCCTTTTCCTCATCTACTTCTCCATCCTCCGAGATACTACAAGAAAAATATTCTTGCATGTCTACTTTGTCATCATGCCATATGTCATCAGCTTCATCACTGCTGCAAGGACTTGCACATGTATCAACTGTGGGCTGAATGTAATGCTCATCTTCTGACATGTTCCCTTCACTTATTTGCATTTTTGTCTAACTTTCCTTAGGATGACAATTGTTGTCTTCACCCTAAGAGTCTGCATTTTGTGCATAACCATACTTTTCTGATTCAATCATCCCTATCCAGTCAGGTACTTGATCAAAGCTGCGGGGCTTCAGATCTTCCAAAAAAGTATTCAACCCAGGTTCATAAATCTCACAGAACAAATCAATGCACACAGAATCATCAGGTTTGGAATCTTTTGGAATTTCTACCAAGTAGTCCAAAAGTCTTGAGAACAACATATATGGTGATTCTCCGTCCTGCCTCTTGAGATCATACAATTTTTGAACCAAAGACTCTTGACCCATTCTGTAATCCCTTTGAGGGCATGCTACAACCTATCTTCCTTGCATATTTTTACTTCCCATTTCACATGGAAACCCTCATAAACTGATACTCAATCACTACTAACCTCGTACAAGGTTCTCAATTACAAAATTCATGAATCCAAGATATTGATTGAATAAAAATGCCCTAAGATTATTAGAGGCACAAAACATACTTCACTAAATGTAAAAGACATTACATATTATGCACTTTGAAGTATGTATAAAACTGCTATTATCCTTTCCCTTTGGTAGTGCTAAATCACTAGATAGGGAATCGCCATTTCTTTCTAAGGTGTTCAAAAACATGAAGAAATACTTGGCAACATTGTAGCTATGGAACATTCTTCAAATCTTCAATGGGTTTACCTTGACAAAGTTTCCACCTCTTTGCAGAGGATAGAACTTCAAATGATATGAAGTTCACTTATGTATAATTCCTTCTCTGAGCTCGTTCCACCAGCAAAGCACCATAAATATTTAAGGGTGACTGAAACAAAACTTTCTCCAGGCCTGAGATTCTTCAAACTTTGAACTGCACCAACATGGCATACAAAGATATGACTCTATTGCACACAATATGAATCATAAGGCCAGATTCAGTTCACTCCCCAGCAAAGTTTCCAATCTCTTGGTGACTCAGATGGGAAAATGAGAACTCACACTAGCCAACTTCTTATTACAGACTGTATTACAACTTGTTTCTCCCCAGTAGAGTCACCAATCTGTTGGTTGTTTTTTCTGTAAACCAAGTTGGTCTCCTATTCTACCTATGGAGTAGCCAACTCCAATCAAGGGTAGCTTGGAGGACCTGGACCAACTGACAATATTCAGTCAAAGACTGATATCTTTTGCACTTTAGGCTCTGCAAAACTAAGGCGGGTATACCCACACAATGCCTCAAAGAAGACCAGACATTACCTTTTATAGTAGATGACTCCTGATGCCAAGTATTGAGAACCTCAAATATGGCTTGATTCTCAGTAACACAATACTTGCAGCAACCAGGAGGTAGGGCAAGACATCAAACAAGATTGATTAAATAAAATGAATGTTCTTAAGCAAGATAACTGAAACCCTAAAGACAAATAGCATATATCAAATCAATGCCATATCCATTGGGCTAGGAGTCAAGACAATCTGCAAATAGAAGGAATGGTTACTTGGACAAATAAAGCCTCTATGAAACTAACCTTATTAATCCCACAACTAGTGATCAGTTCTTAAAGACTACTTATCAAATCCTTCAATCATACATATAAATTTTTGAGATGATGAAAGCAATTTAACCTTTTCCTTGAACATGAGCTATTATCAAAACAGACAATGCAAGAAAGTATTAAAAAGGCTAATGGAATGATCCTTGATCAGTTTCATTAACAATTCAAATGTACAATCCAAAGGAGAGACTCAAAGACCTAAACAAATACATTCGGGTTCTGGTATACATCCAAGAACCTTACAATTTACATACTATAACCCTAGACCTCAAAATCTGGTAAAAACCTGACTCTGTGACTTAGTGCTCTTTTAGTTTTGATTTCAGTATCTGGCCCCAAACCTTTACAAATGATTCAAAAATTCCTTTTAAACAGTCCAGGGATCGCCATCCAACTCAGAGCCACATCAACACACCATGTCAGACCCCAACTGCATCATGACCAATCAAAACCCTTGTTGTGACCTTCAACAACTTCTTTGGTCTCATAAATGCCTCTGGTAAGATCTCTGTAAGGAAAACATTTCCACATGAACAAAGATCAATCAACTTGCACCAAATCCACCGCCAAATTTGCACGCCAATACCTGAGCCACGTTGTCCTTGTCCCAGAGTCACGTCGCCATGAATGCTAGCCTGGGAGAGCCAGCAACTAACTCTCTATCACCATGAATGCTCCAGGCTTCTGGTTTTCGTGTGCAAACACTTTCCAAACCCTAGTCGCATGCATTTTTGAATCTCCGCCGTCGATCAACAGTGATCAGGCAGCTGTCTTTTAAATCTTCATTAGTCATTGAAGCAGGAAACCACTGTTGGAAAGACAAAGCAGTGTCGAGAAGACCTCCAGGCAACAAAAATAGTTACACCGAAGTCACCGGGCATATCGGCCAGACAGAAGGAACTTGGGGAGACATCTGGCCAAAGAGAACGTGTTATATCAAGGGGCCAACACAATAAACAACATAAGCCATAGTCGGGGAGACATCACATAGAAAATTTTGTATCTTTCTGCAACATCCTGAGTTCATAAAAGATTGCCAAGACATTAATGATCTCACATCGACTGAAACCTTTTTCCTTTTGTACATCACTATAACATTAAGATATCGGGAAGACCTCCTGTAGAGCACACCATGTCTTTTTGAATGTCTTCATTCACTTGTGTGTTGCTGAGACATTACAAAACCTATGCCAACAAAGACCCATTATGTTCCATCGGTGAGACCAAAGGTCACTCACCAAGACCTCTCACCAAAAACCCTAGCTCTTACCGAAGAGATTACCTTTATGTTTTTGGTCGGTGTAGCAAATCGTATTCGCCAAGACCTCCTGCCGCAGATCATAACTTACGCTGATGGGATCCCAAAGTGCATCCATCACTGAGACATCTTGAATGTTAGCCCGACCACCTGATTCACGTCGACGAACTATTCTATGTGCACAAGTCAGGGAGACATAAAAAACTCAGTGAGACACCACCCCGATAGTCACAACCTTTGCCGTTACGATCATCCTTAGTCACCAAAACCACATGAATGTCTCGCTGATAGACATCCACAAGCACTATTCGGGGAAACAATATATCTTCACTAAGACCTTATCCTGAGAACCCTGACTTTTGTTGAGACGCTTCCATCCACCATCGATCGGTATAACATTGCAATCTCGCTATGAATTCACACCGATGGCACTACATGAGGGGCGGTAAAAGGATTTTGGGGAGACCAAGGGGAGTCAGGAAGACCTCACCTCGAGCGGACACCAACACACCGATGGGAAAAGCCATCGGTGAGACATAAAGAAATCGGGGAAACATCTCTCCGACCTCAACCAACATAGGCCGATGGAAAGAAACCTCGGGGAGATATCTTGGGGTCGCCGAGAGGTAATCCCGAGCGCCAAAGGTCACAACGAAAGCAACACGGGGCTAGTTAACGATGAGACAAAGGGGCTCAGGGGGAACTTAAGTTGTAGGTGTACCAGCCAGGCAGGTCAATGAATCAAAAAGCCAGCGGAATGGGAACCAAACAAGGTCAGAGCCAGAACTAGGAAAGAGACGGAGTCGAAGTTGGAGTAGGGAAAGAAACGAAAACCAAAATGACCACCCAAGACCAAAACCCAACCTGGATCCACCTCCGCAAAAGAAAAAGGAAGGGAGATGGGAACAGAACAAAACTTGAAACTGGAACCCCTAAAAAGGTTCCAAAACCTGTTCTCATTCTGATCCCGTGCCCGCCAAAGGAAACAAAACAAAAAACAAAGGGAAGAACGCGAAGAGGAAAATGACCAATGACCGACGCAGGGTAGAAAGGAAAAGAAACTCCAATCACATCGAATCAAAACTGGGATAGATGCATGAATAGGAACTAGAACTTTAGAATTTGGAAAAGTTCTAGTTCCGTTCAAGCATCCATTCCACCTCCGATAAAACAAAAGAAAAGCCAAGGAAATCAAAAGAGAAAGGGGAACCAAACTAAAAGCCCAAAAATGGGGAAAGGAAAAACTAGGAAAAACCCTAACACAGGCCGCCCCACCAAAGAGATGAAAACTAGCACACTGGGCTCAACCCTTATGGGAGCCCATTTAACCCACGTGCTAAAATGAAAGATAAAACTCACAAGCCAAGGATTTGCAATGAAAAATAAGGGCACACAACCAAAACCTGAAAGACAACCAAAAAGGCTCTAACACAATTCAAATAGGTGCTTCAAGTCAACTTAAGTCAAAATCAAGATTGGAGAGAGTTATTTGTTCGTTTTCTACATATTTGACTTCGACAACCCGACAAGCAAACATTCTCAGATCTGGAGTTGCAAAATTGTCTCCTAGTTTTCAGTAATTTGGGGGAGGACTTATTCACCACCTATGGTGAATGAGTCCTTCCTTAGGACTGGAAACTTTAGTTTTGTCATATTTCAAATCCTGATAGAAAAAAACTAGCTCCCAGTAGTTTTTCACTAGTAGGTGGAATGATTCGACACCTTGGGCGAATGAGTCCCACTATGGAAAATTAGTAAATTTCACCAACATCCAGAACACTCCAAAAAGCTCACATTTCACCTAGGTGCACTCAGATTGTCCCTATGCTTTTTGTTCTGCATAATTTCTTCATTTACATAGTTTGCATATCACAATGTGTTTTCAAACATAGTTGTAATTACACTTTTGCATTCATTTTCAGTCACCTAGATTAATCTATTTCATTTATTTAACTTCATTTACATCACATCACATCACACACATCCTGATTTGAGTGATACATAAGTATTTTTGGCCCTATCTCTCTCCTTTTAGGTGAAAAACCCTAGAAGTGCAAGAGTAGTCCATAGGGTCCAAAAAATCTATGTTTCACTTCTAATATAACACTTTCTTCCAAACACTTTGAAGTACTTAACAATAGGGATCCTTCGATATCATAACTCATAGGGAGTCTTTATGTTGTTTCCTTTTGCTTGAACTCTATTGATTATATAAACAATAGTATGAATTGCTTCTCTCCAATAGACTTCTAGTAGGTTAGCTTCTTCCATCATAGTCCTTGCAGCTTCTTGAATAGTCTTTTTTTTTATTTCAACCACTCCATTTTTTTTATGATTCTTAAGGGAAGACAAGTTCCTCTTTATGCCATGATTCTCATAAAACATGTTAAATTCATTGGAGGTGAACTCTCCACCTCTATCAGACCTTAAAAATTTTATTTTCATAGCCATCTTATTCTCAACCATAACTTTAAATTCTTTGAACCTCTCTATGGATTAAGGTTTTTATTTAAGAAAATTAACCCATGTCATTCTAGAATAATCATCAATAAAGAGCATGAAATTACTATCATCTTGAATAATTCTTACTCTTGTAGGACCACAAAGATCTGTATGCACCAACTCCAACAATCTAGTAGAACATTGTTATTTTCCTTTGAAAATTCTCCTTCTTTTCTTTCCAATCTAGCAATCCTTCAAGATAGAATTGATCAAATTTTTCATCTTTGGAAAATCTCTCACTACTTGAATTGAACTGATTCTTACCAGATTATCAAAATTAATTTGGCACATCCTCTTGTTCTATAGCTAACTTTCATTAATTTGAGTCATAAAGAAATGACCATCAACACCCTTAAGTTGATAAATATTTTCATATGTCCTTCTTCCAATAAAAATCATAGTTTCAAACTCTTTTATAATCTCACATCCATCATCCTAAAACATAAGATTGTATCATTTCCTACACATTTCTCCAACACTTAAGAGGTTATGTCTTAAACCCTTGACATAGTAAAAATCATCAGTATTATGCTTTCCATCAAAAATAATTGAAACTATTCCACATATCTTAGCACCTAAATCATCACCAAATAAAACAAGTTCTCCATCATACTTCTCAAGTCTAGAAAACTTAATCTTGTCTCTAGTCATATGGTCAGAGAAACCACGATCAGTTATCTAATAGTTGTTGTCTTGTCTAGCATGAAAGGCAGATACTAGTGTACTTTCAATCCTTTCATTTATCTTTGGAGTGCATTCCTTCAGACATATTTTAGGGTTAATAGAAGTAGATTCATATTTTAAATCCATGAACAAGCATTCAACATCATCTCTATAGTAAAATTCATCATCAAAAGTACTAGAATCTTCTCTAACATAATAGCTATTCTCAATCATTTTACCTTTATTTTCCTTTTTTTTCATCCAAAACTTTGTTTGGACATATTGAAGCATAATGACCTACCATTCCACAAATGAAACATTTGAAAGGAAACTTACCTTTGTACTTACTAGTACCCTTTTTCATCCTTCTTACAAAGTTAGCTTCAATCTCTTTGTTTTTTCAGCCTTAAAAGCAGTCTCAACTTTTGCACCATTATTTGTACAAAAATATCTCATTTAAAATGTAGTTAGAAAGCCATATAATTGATCTCTAGTATAATGATCTAGGTTTTGAGATTCTTCTATAGCAAAAAATTAATGACTATAAGGTTTAGGAAGGTTTCTAAGAATTTTCTTTACCACTTTTGATTCTTTGACTTTTCCACCAAAACCTTTGATGAATATAACCACTTCATCTACCCTTTGCATATAGCTTGTAATGTTTTCATCTTCTAACATCCACAAGTTATCAAATGTGATCTTTAAATTCTACATCTTTTCTTACTTCGCCGTATCATCTCCTTCATATTTCCAACTTCTCCCAAATTTCTTTGCCAGTTTTTAGATTCCTAACTTTCACTAATTCAAAATTGTAATACTACTCAAGAGAGAATAACTTTCTTTACTATTGTTTTCATATGCTTTGAATTTAGCTATAATTCTCTAACTATTTGTAGGATTAGTATATCCATTCTGAATTGACTTCCACACATCATATTTGAGATAATCTAGAAATCCTTCCATCTTTGTTTTCCAGAATGCATACTCTATTTCATCAAATATAGTGATCTCCTTCTTGTGTTCCATCCCAAATCTACCTTAAGCATTTAAGATTTCTTCCAAGGAACCTTTCACTAATACCAATTGTTGAATGCACAAGACAACTGAGAGGGGGATGAATCATTTGTACCTTAAAACTTGAAAAAATTCATATCCATATTCATTCATTAAACCCTTAAATCTGTTATCATGAAAAGTAAATAACAAAAATTAAAACAACTCAACACCATACACAAGAGAACACTAGATTTGCATGGAAAACCAAAGAAGGGAAAACCCATGGTGAGGATTAGCTCACAATATAAGTAATTTCAATACCGAATACAATAGGGCTCACTACTAGAATAGAAAATAAGATAGAGCGTAAATATTATACAAATAAAAGAATCTCAATGCAATAAAGAATCCACCATAATGTCACCAACACCTTCATAGTTTGATTGTAGAATTGTAGCCACCTTCTGCTCACTGCATCCAATACACTAACACATGAAATATCACCTTTGATTAATCAATTTTTCACTCTAAAACACTACACTTCACATCATTCACATCTCTAACATGATCTATCTTATTATCCTTTAACAACTCAACTCATACTTATACCATCTTCAACCTTGAAACCTTCTCCAAGTTTGGCTATGCACATTAACTCTGCAAATTTAAATTAGGTCAACACCTAAACACTTCCATGGTAGAAAAAAATTAAAGTGGAGCACACCACATCTTAGCTACCTAGACCCAAACCAAAAAAACCATTGTATAATACACTTCTAAAAATAATAATTATCCACCACAAGTAGTGTAAACAATAGGTCCATCATTACACATGCAAACACCATTAAAATTTTAAGTACATGCTTCCTCAATTCCAAGGACAACTTGAAAAACACACACCATGCTTGAACAGAATCTAGAATATTCCTCAAAAATCCTAAAATCTAACAAACTCCTTGATAACAATTTTCACTTGAAGAATGTACACACCCAGTACACTCAAACAACTTTGACAAACATTGTAACACAAGAAACTGACTTCGGCAACACCAAAACTCAAACCATCTTAATTGAAGTAAGATACCAACACTATCAACACTCCTTTAGAATCACAAGACCTGAAGCATAACTATACAAAAACAAAGAGCAAAAAAATTCCTCCCAGATACCTCTACAAAACAAAATCACACACTATCAAACATATGTTCTTCTACACAACAATCTATCACACTAATTCTTGAATACAACACCTTTGAACACATCACATCAACATATCCAAATAACATAGGTATATCTTCAACCTAGAAGAAATGTGGAGAAAAACTAGAACACAAATCTACAACCTAGAGCACCACTGCAACACATTGTTTCCTTTTAAAAAAAAAATCTCAAATGCACTTGGAAACCAAGCATAAAAGGCACATTCTCATCATATTCATCAATTCCTCAACACAACTCAGCCATAGATAATAGAAGCTTATCACAACAACACTAGATGTTGAAACTAGTATCTTTACTAATAACATAATACAACTAATCAAAGCATCAACTACTCAAACTCTTCCCACCATCTTATCTAAAATAGACATCAATGACAATATAGGCTTGTTGACATCAATGATAACACCAATTACTCATACTTGCAATAGTGTTATCTCCAAGAAGACCCATGAAGTCTTGTATTAAGTGAAACTTTGATTAAACAAAAAAAATGAACTAGGAATTCTATAAACAAATAAAACTCAAGGTAATAAGAATTTAGCTAAATTAAATTGGTTGTAGAATGATGATAAGGGACCAAAAAAAAATTCAATCTCCTTAAAGGAAAAAGAAAGAAAGAAGGAATTGAATATCTTTGATTTAAAGGGACACTAATAAATATTCCCTAATGAATTCAAAACCAATTATTTTTTACTTTTTATTAATCTATTCTCTTCAGAAGAGAACACCACCCTGGCTCCAAAATCTAGGGAAATATGTAAAAGGTTAATCCTAGAGAAGATCATTGAGACCATGAAATATTATCTCTCGAGAGTAATTACAATTTATGAAATTAAGAAGACAATTATGATACTTACTAATGATAAATCCTAGGCACAAATGGCCTCCTGATTGATTTTTACTAAAAAAAAATTAGAAAATTGTGTTATCATTGATTTCAACATTTTTTTGTTGCATTGATGTCAACCCTTGAGGAAGAAAGTGTGTTCAAGTGTGTTGGTTGCATTATGTTGTCATTAGTATTGTCACTAGTTTCAACCTCCAATGTAGAAATGATGAGTAATTTCTTGTGGACATCAACCTCTTGTGTGATTGAGACACTGAGAAGGTGTTGAAGATGTTGATTTGGTGTTTGTGGTGCTTGGTTTCCAAGTTATTTTGAGAAAATTTGAAAAAAACAAAGTTCAATGTGATAGAGTGGTGTTCTTCTTTTTGCTATGCATTTCTTCATGGTTGAAGATATGCTGATGCAATTTGGATTTGATAATTCAATGTGTTCAAAGGTCTCATATCCAATGTTTTAGGTCCTTGATCATACTACAGTGGAAGATATCTTTGATAGTATGTATGTGGAAAAAAATGATGTTGCAGATCTGGGAATGCGCTTATGATGGTTCTATCTATCTTCCCTTGAAGTTCAAGGTATCGAGTTGTTTTGCAAGGTTTTTTGGTGTGTTGGATATTTGTGCCAATATGTATAGTTGCACAAAATATAGGTGTTCTTAAGTTTTAGGTGTTTGTAGTATATTTTGATGGTGTTGGAGTATTATTAGATATTGTAAGAATGCTATGGAGTGTTTTTGTGTGGTTCATGAGATGTTTCTGAACATTGCGAAATGTGTTTGGTGTTGCTTGTTTGTATTAGTGTAGGTTTGGCTGACCAGGCATGTACTAATGCTAATTATAGAGAATAATTATTGATTAAGGAAGTGTTGAGAAGTGTGTTCAAAGTGTATATTTTTTTCCAAATTAAGTAGTGTTATTGTTTGGATTCATTTATTTATATTGTGGAATTTTTTTTTATGTTGACTTATTTGATGTTACATGATTGAGGTGTATATGTTTCATTAAATCCAACCTAATTGAGATTTTTTTAGGTTCTAGAGGGTATATATGCAAAATGAATTGTTGTGTGAAGGGCATGTGATGTTAAAGATGTGAAATGACCAAGTGTGTTGATATAAGTGCAATCCTTAATGCTTATGACTTCCTAATGTGGTGAGTAGAAGGTGTATACATTTCAATCTATTTCATGATTTATTTGTGCTTCAGAGGAAATGTACCTTCAACATATGAGAGATGAATTGTTAGTAGTAAAAATTGATGTGCCTTAAAATATTTATACCATGCCTACAATTGTATGATAAATTGATTATGAGATCAAGGCATATGATAACAATGGAAAAGAAAGGAATGCAATCCTAAGTGGTCTTATTGATTCACAACTTGTGAAGTTTATAAGATACAAGTCTGCTAAAGATGTCTGGACAAAGTTGGCAGGAATCTATGAAGAATATGATAAGATAAAACAAGAAAATATATAGATATACAAAGCCAAATTTTAAACTCTAATGATGTATGAAGATGAATATATTACTACCTACATGCTCACAGTTGATGACATTGTCAATTCCATTAATGGTCTTGGTGGAAAACTGGATGAAAGTGAAGTGGTGAAAAAGGTATTAATAACTTTTCCTAAACCTTATAGCCATAAAGTTTATGGTATTAAGGAAGCTTGAAATTTGGATAATTATTCTAGAGATTATATGTTTGGTACTTTAACAAGTCTTTTGAAATGAGATATTTTGGTCAAGATACTACTGTTGCAAGTATGAAGGTGTTCTCATTAATTTCAACAAGCTTGTGTTGTCATTGGTGACAGTTGTGTAGTGGTTGAGATAGATTGTTGTTTTTATTAGTTGTGCTATGTTGTCATTAGTTAATTTATTGGTTTTAACATCAATTTTCACTTTTATAACCTTCTATTCATGATTGTGGTAGTGATAAATATGTCAAGGATATTGAGAAAATTGATAAAATAAGGAAATAGGGTGTTGCAGAGGTATTCTGGTTTGTAGAGGTGTTTTGGTTTTTCTTTGCATTTCTTCTGGGTTAAATATTTTATTGTGTGGTTTGGATATGTTGGATAGAGGTGTTCAAATTTTCTATATCCAAAATTTTGGCTTCTAGATCAATGGTCAAAGGAAGTTATGTTCATCAATGTCTTAATTGGTTTTGTAGTGTTTCTTACAAAGGTGTCTAGGAGAAATGTTTTTTCTCTACATTTCTCCATAGTTTCTCTTTAGGTCTTATGATTTTGAAGGTATATTTATGGTGTTGATCTCTTTCCTATGTTAATAGTATTCATGATTTGGTGCTCTAGAAGATGGGTTTTAGAGTTATAGTATTTGGCAATGTAGTCTGAGTGTACAAGCTATGTACATTCTGAAGGTGTGAATTGTTATGGATTTTGATGAATTTAAGGGTGATATAGATGAATATTCTAAATCATGATGAAGCATGGTATGTGGTTTGGAAGTTGTCTTTGGATTTGAGGAAGTGTGTAATTCAAATTTTAATGGTGTTTTCATGGGTAACAATTGACCTAGTGTTTACACTACATTTAAAGATGTTTAAGCATTAATGAAAGTATAGCATGGCATGCGAGTGTTAATTTTGGTCCTAGTCAAGTTTTTATTCATCCACTTTCATTCCTATCCACTATGGGAATTCTTAGTGACAACCTATTTTGAATTTGTAAAGAGTAAGGTGAGCATAGCTGACTTGAAGATATTTTTTCAAGTTGTTGATGGTATAAATCCAAAGCAAATTGATGTGAGATGGAGTGTAGAATAGAGTTGAGTGTGATGATAGAAAATTAAGTGCAGAAGTGTGAAATGTAGTGTGATCTATAATGCAAGATTGTTCAATGTAGTGAGCTGAGGTATCTTGATCACATGAAGATTGCAAGTGTTGTTTAAGTTGTTGTGGTGGATTCTCTGTTACATTGAGATTGTGTTCTCTCTATAACACTTTATCTTCTTTCTTTTTTCTATTCTAACAGTGCATCCTATTCTAGTAGCGAGCTTCTTTGTATTGGTTTTGCAATTACTTATATTGTGAGATAATCCTCACCATGTTTTTTCCCTTCTAAGGTTTTCCATGTAAATTTGGTGTTCTCTTTTGCTTGGTATTGGTGTTTTCACTTTTTTTTATTTTCTTTTCATGTTTTAAAAAATTATAATATATTTATGGTTTGATGAATGCATGTGGATTTGATTAATATTGAGGGTTTTAATGTTTTAATTTTATACAGCTGATTTTCTCCCATTTTAGTTGTCTTTTTCATTCAATAATTGGTATCATAGCAAGCTTACTTGGAGAAAAGCTTAATTGCTTGAGGTAGATTTGGGATGGAAAGAAATAAGGAGATCCCTATGTTTGATGGCATAGACTATGCATTCTAGAAAGTGAAAATGGAAGGATGTTTGATTTCTCTTGGATTTGATGTCACTTACTAAATACTATATAACATACCTCCAAATGGACCAAGCACAAGTGATGAAATCAACACATATGAAATAGATGGAAAGGAAAGTTTTATTCTTTGAGTAGTCTTGCACATACTGAATTAGTGAAAGTTATGGATCTAAAAACTACTAAAGAAGTTTGGGATAAGCTAGAAAGTATTTATGAAGGAGATTATAAGGTTAAACAAGATAAGTTATGTAATTTGAAGACACAATTTGAGACTTTGTGAATGTCTAGAGATGAAACAATTACAAGTTACATGCAAAGGGCTAATGAACTGGTAAGTTTTATGAGGTATTGGTGCCCAAGTAAAAGAACCTAAAGTGGTAAAGAAAATCCTTAGAACTCTTTCTAATTCTTATAGTGAAAAGGTTTCTTCTATTGAGGAATTTGCAAATTTTAATACATACACGAAAGACCATAAAAAAAAGGTTGAATATTTAGATGGAGATGATCTTAATGATGTGAAAGCTAACTTTTTAAGTAGAATGAAAAAGGGCATTGATAAATGCAAAGGTAAATTACCTTTCAAATGTTTCAACTATGGAGATATAGGTAACTATGCTTTGAGATGTCCAAATAGAACTATGAACAATAAGAACAAGGGAAAAAAAGGAAAAATGATCAAGAACAGATACTATATTTGAGAGGATGATGGTATTTATGATGATGAATCTGATTATGGAGATGTTGGTGATGAATGTTTGTTCTTCACTTTAAAATATGAAGCTGGTTTTGGTAACTCTAAAATTTGTGTGAAGGAAAGTGCTCCAGAGAAAAAGGATAAAATTGGAGGTACTTTGGTATCTTTTTTTCATGTTAAATAAGATAAGAAATATTGGTTATTGGAAGTGGTTTCTCAAATCATATGACTGGAGACAAGAGTAAGTTTGTTAAAATCTAAAAATATGATGGAGGACTTGCTAAATTTGGAGATGATTCAAATGCTAAGATTTGTGGAATAGGTTCAATAAGTTTTGATGGCAAGCATAATACTAAATATGTTTACCATGTTAAAGGTTTAATGCATAACCTCTAAGTGTTGGAAAAATGTGTAGTAAAGGATGCAATCTTATGTTTCAAGATGATGGATGTGAGAGATCAGAAAAGGGTCAAGAATTATGATTGCTGCTAGAAAGAGGACATATGGAATATCTATTAGCTCAAGGGTGTTGATGGTCACTATTTTATGACTCATACTAATGATAGCTAGTTATGGTATAGGATAATGTGTCACATCAATTTTGATAACTTGGAACTAGAAATAGTTCAATTCAAGCAGTGAGAGATTCATTGAGGATTACAAATCCTATCAATGTTATTTGCATAGATTGTCAATTTTGAAAACAAACTAGAAGTATTTTTGAGGGAAAAGAACAATCTTCTGCCGGATTGTTGGAATTAGTAAGCACAAACCTTTTTGGTCCTCCAAGAGTGAGAAGTCTTCAAGGTGACATGTATTTCATGCTTTTAATTGATGATTATTCTAGAATGACATGGGTTATTTTTCTTAGATGATAATTTGAAGCTCTAGATAGATTCAAAACATTCAAAGTTATGGTTGAAAATGAGATGGATTTGAAGATAAAATGTTTGAGGTTTGATAGGGGTGGAGAGTTCACCTTCAATGAATTTAATATGTTATATGAAAATCATGGCATAAAAATCCACTTGTCTACCCCTAAGGCTCCTTAAAAAAATGGAGTGGTTGAAAGAAAAAATAGGACTGTTCAAGGAGCTACAAAGACTATGATGAAAGAAGCTAACCTACAAGAATTCTACTAAACAGAAGTAATTCATACTACTATTTACATACTTAACAAAGTTCAAGCAAGAGATAATAGCACAAAGGCTCCCTATGAGTTTTGGTTTGGAAGGATTCCTACTATCAAGTACTTTAGAGTGTTTGGAAGCAAATGCTATATCTGAGATGATGAAAACTTAGGAAAGTTTGATGCAAGGTCTGATGAAGCTATCTTACTTGGATATTATACTAAAAGAAAATCTTATAGATTTTACAAAAAATGGCTAAGAAGGATTGTTGAAAATGAAAGTGTCAAGGTTGATGAAGATTTGAGGAATTTAATGGTAATAGATGGATATAAGCTAGATGAATATACTTGCAGAGAAGATGAAAAATATAAGGAAAAAGAAGTATTGAAAGAATAAGTCCTAGAAAAGAACCCTAAGACCACTAAGTATGTACAAAGAAATCATTCCAAAGAAAAAATCATTGGACATAAAAGCAAACATGTGTTGACAAGAAGAAGAGCTACTGAAGCAGAGGTAAATCTATGTTTACTTTCTAAATTTTAACCTAAAACAGTGATTGAGGTATGTAAATATGAACATTGGATGAAAGAAATGGAAGAATAACTTATGTAGATTGAGAAGAACTAGACTTGGGAACTTGTTCCTAAATTAGAAAACAAAAATGTTATTGGAACTAAGTCGGTATTAAGGAATGAGATGAATGAGAATGGAGAAGTGGTAAGAAACAAGGCAAGGATTGTGTGTAAGGGCTATGCACAAGTTGAAGGAATATATTTTGAGGAGACATTTGCTCCAGTGCCTAGAATGGAAGCAATAAATATTTTTTTGGAATTTGTAGCACATAAGGACTTTAAAGTGTATCATATGGATGTGAAGTCTACTTTCTTGGATGGAGAATTGGAGGAAGAAGTTTACATAGAACAATTGAAAGGATTTCAGTTGTTAAATAAACCTAATATGGTCTAAAAATTGAATAAGGAACTGTATGGATTGAAGCAAGATCCAAAAGCTTGGTATGCAAGGTTTATGTAGAGAATCTACCAAAAACCAACAAAATTTCAAGGGTACTTCTGATCCTAAACACAACACGAGAAGATCCACTACATTTCACCAATATTTCACAAAATCCATCAAATTCACTTGAAATTACAAGGATACCAATAAGAAAAATCACCACATCAGTATTCTAGACCCTTATCAATCTCATATACAACTTAACCGTCATGAAATTGATTAAACCAAAACAATAACCTCATTAGAAACACTGAACCATTCAAATCTTGCATTGTTCACCAAATTTCACTTTATATCAACTTGTTCCACGAGACCAAAAGACAACAACCATCCACTCTGGCTTTATAACTTTTACCAGTTTTTCAAGACATTGTAATAATAGTATTTTTGATTGAACTAAACCAGTACACACTTACCAAACACTAAACCATCATATTTCCTATTTTTGCAGTCAAGACACCACTTTGCATATGGAGTTAACTTTGCTCAAATCATCAAAATATACAAGTTTTATTTCTAAACATTTCCCCAAACATTGAAAAATATTTCACAACATCAATTAGGTAGTCTTAACACAAAATGAATCACTTATATCTCTGTTTTCACATAACTCCACTTTCTTGCAGTCATAGACCAGAATCCTAGTAGTAAGGAAACATGCCTAAAACGAGTATACAAATCCATCCATATTGAATCTCCATGAAATATTAATTGTTTTAGGAACCCTTTAATTCCAACATTAACATATCACAAATTCAAATATGATTTTTTTTAAAAGTATATCTAAAAAGCTGACTGTACCACAGCCAATGAGCCCCCAATTAGGCCAAAAATACAAAACAAGTGCTCTAAAATCACCACCAAACCACCTAATGACTTTCAATAGTCTTTTAACAAGTCTCAAAACTTAAGATTCATTAATTTTTAAGGACTGAAAGGCCAAATAAAATGTTGATCTACAAAACCCTTCCTACATGCACAAAACAAGCTTAACAAATGAGGGTTTATTAGAATAGTATACTGTAAACCTCTTGCCACTTTGAAAATTATTCAAAAACATTTGAATAGGTCTGCACGAACTATCCAAACTCTCTCCCAATCTGATTGCATGATTTCACATCATTTTCCACCTTGGAGCCACACTTTTCATGAAGAAAACTCTGTATTTTATGAGTGATCAACAACCAAACATTAGATTCTTGGCTTCCCCTACATTATTCAACACAAAAACAACTTAAAACATCCTAACCTATCATACTTCACAAAAATACAATCCTAAATCGATGGAGTAGTCATTAAGAACCTAACTAGACTCTCAAACCCTTATACTGGGTTGCAAACCGATATGCAAAGATTAGACTCAAACTAGTGTTTTATTCAATCAAATCCCTTCAAAATGGTATTGAGTGAAAGATAACTCACTAATCTATCTAAAACCGCAAGAGTTAGAGACTAAGACTTTTTTATAGCCCATACAACTGGTAAATAACAGAGAGAAAACACTATATGCTATAAATAGTGTACTTTTATTAATAGTAATTCTTCAAAAATACATTATGCAATGCTGCCTCATCCTCACAATGCTCTTTTAAAGAGATTTACATTATTTATCGCGCCTACCTTTCCATCTTCAACCAACTAGACACATTCTACAATGATATGAATCTTCACATTCTTGTCCTTTTTTGCATTTTACAAGTTTGGCAACTTTTGCAATTTGTGCAACAAAACAACATTATTTGCAAATTGACGTAATTAACCCCCTAGAGACCTATTTGAGACTTTAAATAAATTAAATTTGACCTCACATGACCTTGTTTACATGTTTTCCTTGGTGACAATACAAATTTTACAAAATGCTTATTGGAGACATAAAAATCATAAGGTGCTCCTACACCAAAGGTTGGACATATATTTGATATAGCAAGGATTCAATAAGGGCACCGCAGATAGTAATCTCTACATTAAAGTTGAGGAAGATTGAATCTTGATAGTGGTTGTGTATGTTTGTGACATATTTTTTGGAGAAAATGAAGGTATGTGTAAGAAGTTTGTAGAAGAGATGAAAAAAGAGTTTGAGATGTCTATGTTTAGGGGATGAATTACTTCCTTTGGCTACTAATCAATCAAATAGACAAAGGCATATTCATTTCACAATTAGAGTATGTTAAAGATATTTTGAATAATTTTGAAATGGAAGACTTCAAACCAGTATGTACTCCTATGGTTAATAGTTTCAAATTGAGTAAGGATGACGAATTCCTAAAGTTGATCATAGAATGTATGGATCTATGATTGGTGGACTACTATACCTTACTGCTACTAGACCGTATATCATGTGTGCTAGTTTTTCTTGTGGCTAGATTTAAAGAAGAATCTAAAGAGATACATGTTGTAGTAGAGTATCGAGGATATTCGAATATTTGAAGGGTGCCCTATATTATGGATTGTGGCATCCTAAGGATACTAATTTCACATTGAGTGCTTACACAGATGCAGATTGAGTTGGTTATGTGGATGAGAGGAAAATTACAAGTGGTGGTGCATTATTTCTTGGATGTAGATTAGTATCATGGCTAAGTAAGAAACAATATTTTGTTTATGTATCTACTGTAAAGGCTAAGTACATTGAAACAACATCTTGTTGTACACAAGTATTATGGATGAGACAAAAATTGAAGGATATCAGAGTGGTGTATGATGAGTCTATTTCTATCTTTTGTGATTATACAAGTGAAATAAACCTTTTAATGAATCTTGTGATGCATTCAAGAACAAATCATATATAAACTATGTGTCACTTTTTGAGAGAGAAGGTTGTACATAATGAAGTAAAGCTTGAATATGTACCTAAAATGGATTAGATCGGTGACATATTTACTAAGGCTCTTCTTAAGGATACTTTTGAGTATCTTCAAGAGAAGTTGGGGGTTATTTCCCCTCCTTTGAAGTAGATGGATTCATTCCTTTTTTTTATTGATGTTGGTGGCTACCTCTTAGGGGGAGTAGGGAGTGAAATTGTTGCAGTATGAAATATATGTTGTCATTATACAAAAGTTGTTGAGTTGATTGGCATTTAATTCTAAGGGGGTGTATTCAGATTAGTTTCAAGTATATTGGTTCTATGTCAAAGGTTGAGAAAAAACAAAAATATTTTATTCTTTTCTATTGATTTCAAAAGGGGGGAGAAAGAGAGTTGTGAGGAATTTTTTGTTTATACAGAGAGAGATCTCATATGAAAGAGAAAAAGTTGATTGGGGGAGAGATAGAGAGACTTTTGCAAGGGATGTTGTGTATGTTGTCTTTAATGTTTTTTCACATCTTGTTTTTCTATCAATGATAAATGGGGAGATTGTTGCAAGTATGATGGTGTTGTCATTGATGCTAAAAGGATTTTGTTGTCATACGTTATAGTTATGTAGTGGTTGAGATAGATTGTTTCTTCAATTAGTTGCACTATGTTTTCATCAGTTAAGTTACTATTGTTAACCTCTAGTATCATTTTGATAAGCTTATGTTCATGATTTTGGTAGTGATAAAGATGTCTAGGATATTGAGAAAATTGATAAAATAAGGAAATTGGGTGTTGCAGAGGTATTCTAGTTTGTAGAGGTGTTCTATTTTTTATTCACATTTCTTATGGGTTAAATATTTACTTGGGTGGTTTGGATATGTTGGGTAGAGGTGTTCAAAGTTTCTATATCCAAAATTTTAGCTTTTGGATTGATGGTCAAAGGAATTTGTGTTCAACTAGTGTGTGAACTGGTTTTGCAGTGTTGCTTATAGAGGTGTCTAGGAGAAATATTTTTACTTCGCATTTATCAATAATTTCTCTTTAGATATTTCAATTATGAAGGTATATTGATGGTGTCGATATCTTTCCTACATCAATAGTATTTGTGATTTGGTGCTCCAGAAGATGGATTTTAGAGTTGTAGTGTTTGATAGTGTAGTTTGAGTGTACAAGTTGTGTACATTCTGAAGGTGGGAATTGTTGTGAAGGAGTTTGATGAATTTAAGGATGATAGAGGAATATTCTAGATCATGATGAAGCATGCAATGTACTTTGTAGTTTGTATATGGATTTGAGGAGGTGTGCAATTCAAAGTTTAATGGTGTTTGCATGGGTAATGACCTACCTAGTGTTTACACTACATTCAAATATGTTTAAGCATTAATGAAAGTGTAATGTGGCATGTGGGAGTTGATTTGTGTCCTAGTTAAGCTTTGTATTAGTCCACTTTCATTATTATCCATCACCAGAATGGTTAGTGCCAACCTATTTTGAATTTTTAAAGAGTAAGGTGAGTGTGGCTGACTTGAAGATGTTTTCTCAAGTTGTAGATGGTATAAATACAAGTTGAATGTGGTGATGTGAAATTAAATGGAGATGTGTGGATGGTATAAATACAAGTTGAATTGATGCAAGATGGTGTCTAGAATATAGTTGAATGTGGTGATGTGAAATTAAATGGAGATGTGCTAAATGCAGTACGCACCATAATCCAATATTGTTGAATGTAGTGAGTTGAGGTATCTCGATCACATGAAGACTGCAAGTGTTGTTGAAGCTATTTTGGTGGATTCTTTGTTTCATTGAGATTGTGTTCTCTTTATAACACTTTTTCTTCTTTCATTTTCTATTTTTGTAGTGATCCTGGGCTATGAGCCTTTTTGGACAATGCATCCTATTCTAGTGGTGAGCTTCTTTGTATTGGTTTTACAATTACTTATATTGTGAGATAATCCTTGTTGTGGCTTTTCACTTCTAGGGATTTTCACATAAATATGGGGTTCTCTTGTGCATGGTGTTGGTTGTTTCATCTTTTTTAATCTACTTTTAATGTTTAAAAATTATAATAGATTAAGGGTTTAATGAATGCATGTAGATCTAATTACTATTGATATTTTTAATGTCTTAATTTGATACAACTTATTCACCTCCCCTCTTAGTTATCTTGTTCATTCAACAACTACAAGAAAAGAAACTACATTTGGAGTTTTAAAAGTGGAAAAGGATGATGAATCAAATCTAGATGGTATTTATGAGGTGGAAGAAAACTTTATGAGGATATTGAAAAGGGTATTGAAAATATATAAGGTAAGATACCTTTCAAATGTTTCAATTGTGGAAAGATACATCATTATGCATCTAAATTTCCAATAAAATTTAGTAATGCCAAACAAAAGGATCATATGGGTAAATTTTCAAGAAGAGATATTATGTTGAAAAGGATATTGGTGTATCTAATGATGAAGAATTAGATTATTAGAATGAATATAGTGACGAATGCTTTCTCATGGCTTTAAATTTTGAAAACAATTTTACTAATCTTGAAAGGTGTGCAGGAAAATTCTCCAAAAAATGAAGGAACTATGTTATTTTTTTCATGGTATAGAGGACAAGAATTACTAGATCATTGACAATGGATGCTCAAATTATATAATAGGTAATAAGAGTAAGTTTTTTAAGCTTTAAAACTATGGTGGTGGTCTTGTTATGTTTAGTGATGATGCATCTGCTAAGATCTATGGAAAATGTATAATTAGTTTTGATGGAAAGCATAGTATAGATGATGTTCTTTATGTCAAGGGTCTTTGAAATAATATTTGAAGTGTACAAAACATGTGTAGAAAAGGATATAATCTTTTATTTTAGAATGGTGGTTGTGAAATCAAAAAACAAAGATTTGGTATTTTTGTTGCTTCTAGAACAAGGATAGGAGGTAATGTCTATAAAATCAAAGGTAATGGTGAAAATTTATTTATGCCTCAAACTAATTAAAGTGGGCATGGCATACAAGAATGGGTCACAACAATTTTGATAGCCTATCAAGGATAAGTTATATTGATGTTATGAGAGATTTTCCAAAGATCATAAAACCTATCAATGAAATATGCAAAGAATGTCAAGTTGGAAAGAAAAAAAAGGAAAGATTCAAGGAAAAAGAATATCACACCACAATTCCTATAGATTTAGTGCATATAGATCTATGTGGACCTACCATAATTACAAACTCATGTGTTGGTAGGTATTTCATGTTACTAATTGATGATTATTCTAGAATGGCTTAGGTTACATTTCTCAAAGAAAAACCATAAGCCCTAAATAATTTTAAAGCATTTAAGGCTATGGTTGAGAATGAAATGAATCTAAAAATAAAATATGTGAGGTCTAATATAGGTAGTTATTTTACTTCAAATAATTTTAATATAATTTTTGAAGATCATGGAAGGAATTTTTCAGCCCTTGGAAGTCCTCAACAGAATGGAGTTGTGCAAAGGAAAAATATAATATTTCAAGAAGTAGCAAGGACAATGATGATGGAAGCTAACCTTAGTGATTCTTATTAGAGAGAAGAAATTAATATTGTAGTCTACATTCTTAGCAAAGGTCAAGCAAGAAAAAACAATTCAAAGACTCCATATGAGTTATGGTATGACAAGCCCCAAACTATGAAATATTTCAATGTTTTTGGAAGAAAATGTTATATCAGAAGAGATGAAGAAAACTTGGGAAAGTTTGATGTAAGATCTAATGAAGGAATCTTTCTTGGATACTCTAAAAGAATCAAGGCCTACTAGTGCTACAATAAAAGGTTAATGCATATTTTTGAGAGTGCAAGTGCCAAGGTGGATGAAAAAAACATCAAAGTTCAGTACTGATAGAAGGATATGAATCTAATGAATCCCTTTATAGTGAAGAAGAAAAGGATGAAGACAAAGGAATAGAGTTGAAAATTAAAGATGAAGAAGCTCTAGAAAAGAATATTAATACTCCTAAGTATGTGCAAAAGAATCATTCAAAAGATGAGATCATTAGAGATAAGAGAAAAGGTGTGCTAAAAAGGAGAAAAACTTCTCTAATAGAGGAAAAATTAATTTTTTGCTTTCATTCTAAGGTGGAACCAAGAATAGCTACTGAGTCATGAAAGATGAAAATTTGGTCAAAGAAATGAAGGAAGAGTTAGAATAGATAGAGATGATTCTAAATTGGGAATTGGTCCTAAGATCAGAAAATAAGACTATGATTGGTATTAAGTGGGTATCTTGGAATAATCAAAATGAAGATGAAATAGTGGCTAGGAACAAGGCTAGACTTGTGTGTAAGGGTTACTCATAGGTTGAAGGTATATAATTTGAGGAAAAAAATTCCCCAATTACAAGAATGGAAGTTATCAGGATGTTTTTCACTTTTTAGAACAAATATTTCAAATATTATTAGATGGATGTGAAGTCTATGGTCTTGAATGGTGAACTGGAAGAAGAGGTATACATTGAACAACAAATTTTTTTTTAGTTTTAGAATATGAAAATAAAAATTGAAGAGATTATTGTATGGATTGAAGAAAGCTTCCAAATATTGGTATGCAAGGTTAGATAAGTACTTTTTGTTTCAAGGATTCAAAAGAGGTATTGTAGATAGAAATCTATATTTCAAAGTTGAAGGAGAAAAAATATTCATTGTGGTGGTATATTTTGATGACATAATCTTTGGAGAATATGAAGATATGTGCAAGAAGTTTGTAGAGGAAATGTAGAAAGAATTTGAAATTTCAATGTGTGGGGAGATGAATTTCTTCCTTGGTTTACAGATTAGTCAATCAAAGAAAGGTATATTTATATCACAGTCTAAGTATGTTATGGAATTGTTGAAGAATTTCATAATGGATGACTCTAAACCATTGTATATTCCTATGATTACTAGTTGTAAGTTGAGCAAGAATGATGAATCTCCTAATATAGATCAAAGAAACTATAGATCAATGATTGGTGGACTATTATATCTTATTGCTACTAGACCAAATATCATGCATTCAGTTTCTATTGTGGATAGATTTCAAGAAGATCCCAAAGAATGTCATCTTGTAGCAATGAAGAGGATATTTAGATATTTGAAGGGAAATCCAGATTATGGTTTGTGGTATCCTATGGATACTAAATTCTCTTTGAGTGCATATATTGATGTAGATTGGGTTGGATGTGTAGATGATAGGAAAAGTATATTTGGTGGTGCTTTCTTTCTTGGAAGTATGTTTGTTTAATGGCTAATTAAGAAGAATGATTCAATGTAATTACCTACTACATAAGTAGAATATATTGCAATAGAACCATGTTGCAAGAAACTATTATGGATGAAGCAAGCATTGAAAGATATCTAAGTTTCATATGATGAACCTACTCACATAATGTGTCACAATAAAAGTGCAATGAATATTTCAAAGAATTTGATAATGCATTCAAGGCTAAAACATATCTCAATATGGTATTATCTCCTGAGAGGGAAATTTGTGGAGAATGAGCTGAAGTTAGAGTATGTGCCAACTAAGGATCGGGTTGTTGATATTTTCACAAAGGCTCTTCCAAAAGATACTTTTGAGTATCTCTAGGAGAAGTTAGGGGTTATTTCCCCTCCTGTTAACTAGATGCATAATTAAGTGCATCTATCTAGGAAGCATTTCAAGATATATATCTTGGTCCTAGACTGATGTTAAAGGCTATCTCTTAGGGGGAGTAGGTAGTAATGATTGTTGGTTAGTGTATTCTATTAGAGAATGTTTTGTGCCCCTAAAGGGGAGTATGCATGAAAGTGAGTATACAGGAAGAGATTGTAGTTTTTGTCTCTTATAGGTGTTTCCTTTGGGGGAGAATAGGTATAGGTAAGTAATGATAAAGGGGGAGTAAAATAAAGGAAACTAGGTGTTTTCCTCTGCTACTAATGTCAAAGGGAGAGAAAGTTAGCTATAAACCATATGAATAAAATGATATGATAATTTCTTGTGTAAGGGGGAGTAGTGTGTACTAGTTGTTGTTCGTTGTTGTTGTTATTGATGGTTTTTCATATCAAGTATTTCCATCAATGACAAAGGGGGAGATTGTTGGAAATTTGTGTTGTCATTGATGAAAACAAAGTGTTGTTGCATTAATTCCAACCCTTGAGGAAGCAAGTGTGTTCATGTGTGTTGGTTGAATTATGTTGTCATTAGTATTGTCACTAGTGTCAACCTATAATGTACCAATGATGAGTAACTACTTGTGGATATCAACCTATTGTATGGTTGAGATGCTGAGAAGGTGTTGAAAATGTTGAGTTGGTGTTTGTGATGCTTGGTTTCCAAGTGATTTTGAGAAAAAATGAATAAAAGAAAGTTTAGTGTGATAAAGTGGTGTTCAGTGTTTTTCTCTACATTTATTTATGGTTTAAGATATGATCATGTAGTTTGTACTTGATGATCCAAGGTGTTTATAGGTGTCATATCTATATTTTTAGGTTCTGGATAATACTATAGTGGAACAAGTGTTTGAAAGTATGTTTGTTTCAAAAAATAGGGTGTTTGAGAGAAATGGGATTGCTCCACATTTGTCTGTAATGAATTATAGTGTTGTAAAATTGGTAACATGTTTATAATGGTTGCATATATCTTCCCTTGAAGTTTTAGGTGTTGATTTGTTTTGCAAGGTTGTTTGGTCTATTGGATTTCTATGTGAGTATGTCTAGCAGAATAGAATGAAGTTGTTCTTTAGTTTTAGGTGGTTTTAGTAGTTGTGTAGTCTATTCTGATAGTTTTGGAGTGTTCTGAGATGTTTTATGAATAGTGTGGAGTG
Source organism: Sequoia sempervirens (assembly GCA_007258455.2). Taxonomy (NCBI): domain Eukaryota; kingdom Viridiplantae; phylum Streptophyta; class Pinopsida; order Cupressales; family Cupressaceae; genus Sequoia; species Sequoia sempervirens. The sequence goes on from VDFB02086081.1 coordinate 295,876,546, forward strand.
TTTTTATGTTTTCCATGAGATGTTTATGGACCTTGAGAAGTGTGTTTGGAGTCGCTTGTTGGTGTGAGTGTAGGTTTGTCTAACCTGGTGTGATAGCACTAATTGGAGGGGATAATTTTTTATTGAGGAAATGTTAAGAATATTTTGTGTATATTTGTGTCCCAATTAAGTAGTGGCATGATTTATCTTCATTGATTTATACTATGGAAGTTTTTACTATTGACCTATTCAATGTTGCACGGTTGAGGTGTATACATTTCATTAAGGTCGACCTAACTAATATTTTCTTAGGTTGTGAAGGGTATATATGCAATATGAATTTGTATGTGAAGGGTATGTGATGAAAAATATGTGAAAGTGATCAAGTGTGTCAATCTAAATGTGATCCTTAATGCCTATGACTTCCTAATGCAGTGAGCAGAAGGTGTCTACATTTTTGTCTATTTGATGAGTTTTATGTGATTAAGTGGAACTATACCTTGAACATATGAGAGATCCACTATTAGTAGTTTAAATTTGTAGTGATCCATTCCTTGTTTCTTTCTTCTAGATAGTGGGTCATTTTGTAGTGAGCCTTTCTCTATCTTTTTGGGTAGTAAACCCTTGGCAATGAGCCTTATTATATTCAGTGTTGCAATTCATATATTAGTGAGCTAATCCTCAACATGGTTCTCCATGAAAATATAGTTTTCTTATGTGTTTTATGTTTTTGCATTACTATTTTATATGTTTACAATTTTTAAAGTTGGTTAAGTGTTTAATGGTGGGTAAGGGTTTAAGAACTAATGCAGATTTGAATGTTAATGAGGGTTTCTAATTTTTTCAAAGTATACAATTGATTCAACCCCCCTCTCATTTGTCCTATACATATAACAAAAACCTCCCATGGATTTAAGTGAAGATATTTATCATGTATATAAATATGCATTTAAATAAGAGACTCTAGATTAAAAAAAACTTATTTAATTAAATTGATTCCCAAGGATGGAAAAAAAAATATGATGAAAAATTGGAGACCCATTACACTACTAAATTTCTCATATAAAATTTTGGCCAAATTCTTAGCTTTAATACTAAGGGATGTATTACAAAAGCATATTATCCATAACCAAATTGGCTTCATCAAGGGTAGATTGATCCTAGAAAACCTCATAACTAGTCCAAAGGCCATGGAATGGTAAAATTTTCTCTAGTCAAAATATCATAATGCTCCTAGTAGACTTTGAAAATACATATGATAGAATAAAATAGCCATTCATCAAAATAAATTATGGAATCCTTTGATTTCCCCAAAGAATTCTATAAAAAATTAACATTCTTATTAAGGATGTTAATACCCAAGTCAAGGTCAATAGAACCTTAACTAACCAAATCACTCTTTAGAGAACAATCAAGAAAGGTTTCCCACTAGCACTAAACCTTTTTTTTATTACCTTTGAATCCATTTACTATTTGCTAACAGATGAATCTCAAATGCCCAAACTTAAAGGACTAAAATTGACAAATGAGGATGAATTGATTAATATGAATTTAACTAATAATACTACCCACTTTGTTAAACTTGAAGAGGGGAATGTGATTTTCCTAATGTAAAAACTAGAAACCTTATATCAAGCTTTAGGTGTAAAAATATCCAAAGAAAAATCAATAATGCTAAGTTGAGATGAAAAATATCTCGAGTGGTTTGTAATGTATGGTTTCCAATGGGGGGCTAAATATCCAAGTAAGATGTTTGGGTATTTTGCTTGCAATTGAGTCAAACCTAAAGGAGATGTGGAATTGGGTTAAAAATAAAGTTGATAAGAAACTAGATAATTGGAATAAAAAAATTATTTCCTAAGCTCTGACAATCAATGTATGTCAAAAAATTATATCCTCTTATACACACTACTATTCATCAATCATGTTATTTTGTAGCTATTAGTTGAAAGAAGTGCAAAATAAAATAAGAAAATTTCTATGGTCTGATGGTCATAAAAAAAAGGCAAGTTGTTAACTGGGATTGAAATTCCTAAAGCGAAGAACATGGTGCCTTGGGGCTAAAAGATCTGAAAAGACAAGGTATTTCCCTAGCTATAAAAAAGATTCTTAAATTAGAGAATGGTGGTGAGCTGTGGAAAATTTTTCTTGAGTATAATTTAAAGAAAGTGCTTCCAAAAAGAACTAAAAATTGGAAAATAATCCCATTCAGGGATATTCTCCTTAGAGGATTCCTTGTGTCTCCTAATAGAACAAACATCTACAAATTTTTTTGCAAGGCTTAGGATACAACAAGACTGATGGTAAGAAAATAAAATGAGTGGGGAAAAAGTATGTCTCAAATCCTCACCATGGTGGAATGTAATCCATTGGGGAAAATTACTGGATCTATTACAATTTTTTCTACTAAAACATGTAATAGAAAAGGTTTAAAATATTTTAATGACTTTTTAGGGAATAGCCAAATCAAAGCTTGGCCTATTCTATCTACTGAATTTGGACTCCCACTCTCTCAATGGAGAAGCTATTCGGTGATCAAAGAGGAATTTAATAACATCTAGTTTTACAAGACTAACATGATTTATTGTACTCAAAAGACCTATAACTGTTTAGAAGGTTCCACTTGGATTGATGGTACAATTCTCTCAAATTTGAACCAAAAACATCATCTATATATTATTTATTGACTCTAATGTTATGGTTGACCATCTCAATTGCAGATGGAATCTAAAGGAAGCTAAAAATTTGGAAAAATATTCAAATGGATCTGGAATAATGTGTTGGAACCTAAAAATACTAGCTTCAAATATTTTTTTGTTACACAAATTACTTGTTGCATTTCATGCTTCTAATTTTGATATTTGTACATTATGTAGAAAATTTGAAAGAATTAAATACTTTTTATTTATTTTTTGTATGCTAAATACACATGGATGGTGATTTACTTAGATTTGAAAGGATGGGAAGGATTAGGGAATAATAAAATGAAAGAGATAATTGTTGGCCAACAAGAAGGTTTCAATTTTTCTTTTAATTTGTTTTAGCTAATACTGCCATCTAAAATATTATGGACCATCTAGAAAGCAAGAAACAAAGAAAAATTTCAAGGCATGACTAGAGTTCTGACTAATTCTACAAGAGCACTCATATTTTTTAATGTCTTTATGTAGGTTATGGTCATACTAGAGATATTAAAGACAATTTTCCAATCTACTAAAGAAAGACAAAGTATAAATTAGAAAAGAGGAAATTTAATATGTCAAACACTCATCTTTCAACTCAAAAACTAGTAGGCCATTTAGAGAGGAATGCCTCATCTTTCAAAGGAAACACAACAATAAATACAATGTAAAGACTTTGAAAGAAGACTTGAGACTACATGGGCCTAGATTTCATGACAATATGGATAATGACAACACAATTAAAATTCTTAGATCTAACTCAGATGTTTCTAATAAAGACCCTCCACTAGGTTGCCACAATATTAACAGTGCAAGTGAAATCTGAAATGACTTCAATCTCCCTACATGAAAGAAAAAATGATACTAATACAAGCAATAAATATAGTTTATGTAAGAATCATATTCCTTTTATTTTATGTGACACCTTGCTGATAAAAAAAGATATTCATGATGTATATTCCTTGAGGGATTTTATTTTGATATACTATAATTAATACAAAAAAGTGACCTTAGATCCAATTAGGATAACTAGGATAATCTCCTTTTCACTTGACTCAACATTAAAACTAAGTTGACTAGGGTACGATGATTATCTTATTATCACAATGGAGATCCAATCCCCTAGATTTTATGTTTATTTTTTATTTATGTAGTGATAAATTTGATCCATTCTTCCACAAGACTATCTAACATACAACCCTAGATCTAAAAGGGTAAATTATTTCATAGATGAAAATGGGGAATAAAAAATCAGCTTTAGATCTGATAGGTAGAGAGAGAGATGAACCTACATTGAAAATTTCAGCATGAAGTAGGTATTTAAGGGTCAAGAGTGCCCTAGGCTAGATTGTCACTTTATTGGAATTTAAAAGTGTGATATGTGTATTATAGTTTACTTTTAATTTTTTAGATTGTCTTTTGCTAAATCCTCCAAAACTGATTTATACACATGAAAATAGGGGAAAAATTGGTGCTATAAAGGTTCTTTCCTAATTCAAACCCTATTTTGGTATTTCTACATCCATGTATAATGATTGATGATGTTCAAGAGGGAGTTCCCTAGGCTGGGGAGAGCCCAAAACAATAATAATTGAATAAAATTGATAAATTACAAATGATAATGTTACCTTGATGTGAAAATCTTGAAGACGAGATGCCACACACAATTTTAATGATGGATTCCTTAATTTCTTGATACACCTACAAAAGGTTAGCTCACATACACAATAGACTGTTGAAACTAACATGTAAAGGATAACTCAATACTTCTCCATAATTTCCTTCTAATTGATATCCTTCTCTAAATTTTATTTCTAATGTTAGAAATGAGAGGGAAAAATTCTTATATATGTATTTTAATTAATCTTTCTGGGCAGGGGCTAACTTGGGGTCATTTTCAAATCATAAAAGCTTGCTTTTCAAATTTTCAAATATCAAAAAAAATTCCTTTTGGTCTAGGGATTCCTAAACCTGTGACCAACACTTTTTGGCCCAAAATTGTTAAATTGATGGGGATTTTAATATATTTTAATTTTTAAATCCTAAAATTAGTAAATTATTATTATAAATAATGTTATAAGAAAAACAAGGTGTCAAGGTAGTGTGAAATTGTCAAGGGTGACAATTTTTTATGCTACATATATCCCCCACTTTAGTGAGAGTATGATCTTACATTCATGCTCACACTAAAGAAACAATATGACACCAAGTTGAGGGGTCCAAATATCCACAACTTAGGATTTCATTCATCCATAATGTTAAGAAAAACATGCACATAAGACTAGAAAAGATTCACTCACACATAAAGCACTTCATGAACAATCAATGGAGTACACTTTTAAAGCATACCCAAAGCATAGAGAAAGAAAACACATCGTATACAAAATCAACATGAAGTAAAAACACAAATATACAAACTAAACACATGGAAAACATAAGAAAAACAAAAAAAAAAACACAATAAACTACAAAAACTAGAATTAGTACTTAAAAGGATTTGAGTCAGTCAAGGTGAAAATACCTCAGTCTCAATTTATCTCAAGCACCAAATGTCATTCATTAAATGTGTTAGATAACATGGTTCTCTTATAAGGATGTTAAATTATTCATTAAATACATAGTTCCACTAGCAAGAAAGGTGTGTTATGTTAGGTGGCCATGCAATAATTCTCAAGTTAATAAATTAGCAAGCTTTGTTATGCAAAATTCATAGATTATTTTTCCAATCATTCTTCAGGGAGCACACAAATATTTAACATCATAGGGGATGAATCAATTCTCAATTTCATAGGGGATGAATTGATAACCACACCTTAGGGGGAATTATAACACCACTAGTAAAGGGGTATGTTAATCAGTCAAATTTAACAAGATGTCTAGAGAATGAATAAGGTTAATATGTCCCCCATTAAAATGTTAACATACTTGCTATGTTGGTATTTAAAGGAAAAGAAAGGTAAGAAGAGATCCTTAAAAATAACTCCCAAAACTAGTTATCCTTGCCCCCCAAGTGTAAAGGTAAGAACAACCACACTAGAGACTATCATTTTTCTACCATGGAAAATATGATTACACTTAAGATTGTACCACCATGATGGTAATGAGAAAGCATAAGAAGCTAGAAATGCCACATAGTGAGGAGAAACCCAATAGATCAGATCAATATTGTTGAGAATGGGTAGGTTCATAAATACATGGAAGAGCACCACAATCACTAAGTTGGATTTTATTACTCAAGGGATAACATTCATTGGTAGAATGACCATACACTTGGTGATATGCACAAAATGAGTTATTATTACAAATATTCTTATGTAATGGAGGAGGAAGAGTAATCAAGTAGGATTTGAGGAGCCTCAAAACAATATTTTCCTTCTCTAATAAAGATTTAGGAGACAATTTTTTTCTCTTGTGAAGAAAATATTGCTCGCTTACTATAAGAAGTCATAAATATAGTAGATGATGGTGCATAATATGAATATGGGGACAAAGGTTGGAAACCTAAACCATTTTTAGAAAGGTACGATATAGACTTCACATAATCCTTAACTCCTTGTTCCATGTTTTCATTATATCCACTTTTAGAAATAATGTAAATCATTTTTAAGTTTATTAAAGTTAGGCATCTCTAACATATGAGGGATGAAATCTAAACATCTCCCATCACTATCATGTGGTGATTTTTTTCTACTTGTTAGGTTGTTTTGGACCTCAAGTGGAGGCAATTCATGTTGGGGGAACATAATTTCCAACTTTGTTTCTTGCATACAATAAAACAAGTTGCTACAACATTTAGTTTCATAGAAGGTGATATATCAATATGTTGCAAAGCCTATCGGAGCATCCTGTGGTATGTAGGAGATATTTGAGTCAAGTCCCAAAGGGAGATCTTGGCTAGAGTATTATGAAGTTCAAAATGGTCATATTTTTTACCAATATATCGAGGAAGGCTAGGTGGGGGTGGAATTTAGGGTTGATTTAATCAAATGGATGTTGTGGTTTGCTTTGATTGCTTATTATTTCAAGTGTTAATGTGTGAGAATTTGCATGATAACTTGGTTACTTCAACACATCTTGTTGCACATAATTATAAGTAAGTTGTTTTGTAAAGGTTAGGATATGGCCATGAGGTTTTGGTGGTCCTATAATGACAGGTGGTTTAGGTGGTCCAATAATGAGAGGTCTTTATGAGATCTAATAATCAAATTTAGGCGTATAATTTTAGCTTGTTGGAAATCTTCTACCAATAGAGGTTGTATTGTCAATCTAAAATATTCATCTATTCCATCTATCTTACTATCATTTGAAGAATGAAATGTATCAATGGATACATCTTCTTGTTCCATGATATCATCCCAAATATGAGAGGCAATGGGAGAGGATCAAACATGTTTATCATTTAATTCTCAATGATTTGATTCTCTTGCACCAATATAATCTCACAAGTAGGATAATTATTGGTTGAATAACAAACATGATTGTCATGATTGTCAATGAATGTATCCTCTTGCACTAAAATACCCTCACAAGTAGGAGAGATATTGGAGAGGGACCAATGAAAAATAATAAAACAGGAGATATGAGATCAATTTTACATGCTTGTAGCATAAATTCTTTAAACTTCCTAACAAGATCTAACAATAAACTATGAATTATGACAACAATAAATTTTTTCAATAAAATAAGTATGCTACATACTATTGATCAAACTAGTAATGCACAGTAAAATCAGTCTAATTTTGAAAAAAAGACCAAAACAAGAACTAGATCTAAACAAAGAACACTGATAGGGATTTTCACAATAATTTTTATACCAAATAGATTGTATAGGGGAACAATGTACCCTAGACCAAATAGGTATTTCTAGAAAATTAAAAATATGGAAACCACCTATAGTGTTTGAGGGTCTTGTGTTTCAGAGATTCAAGTCTAGAAGTGAATAGAGTACTAGAAGTCTACTAAAACCTAATTTTACTAAATGAATCACATACATGCATGCAATATTTTAATATTTTAGAGTAATTAAATATGTTAAATTATAAATTTTATAAATTGAAAATTTTGATTGACTAATTTATCTAAAATATACAAAAAAGAAATACTTTTTTATCATTTGAAATAAAAATAATAGGAAAAATCATATCTAAATTTATACAATTCAATGCAAAATATGTTTCATTTTTTTCTTTTTAATTTATGAAGCACAAATAATCAAAATATATAGATTTTTGAAATAAATTAAAATGGGCATTAGATCTTCAAAGAACTTGGGTTTTAAATTTAATTTTCAGATTTTATGCAATGAAAAATCAGAAAAATTGCAAGTGTAGGATACATCAAGTTCACCAAAATATTGAGTGGGAAAAGTGATCTTAGATCCAATTAGGATATCTAGGATTCTCCTTTTCACTTGACCCAACATTAAACATAAGTTGACTATTGTTTGATGATAAGATTGTTACCACAACGGAGAGTCAATCCCCTAATGTTTTTTTTTTTGAGTTGTGTTGTGATAAATTTTATTTATATTTTGAAAAGTGTATTTAACATACAAATGTAGATCTAAAATGTAATTTATTGAATAGATGAATGAGGAAACAAAAATCAGCTTCAGATTTGAGAGGTATAGAAAAAGAGGAACTTGCACTAAAACATTGAGCTTGAAGTAGTTGATCAGAGATCAAGTGCACCCTAGACTAGATTACTTCTTTTTGAAAATTCAAAAGTTTGATATGTGAATCACACTCTACTCTTCATTTTCCTAGTTTTTCTTTTGCTAAACTCTTCAAATTTAACCTACACACATGAAAATAGAGGAAAATGTAGTGTTATAAAGGGGCTTTCCTAATTCAAAACCTTTTGTTCATATTTCTACCTCCATGTATGGTGATTGATGATGATAAAGAGGGAATTCCATAGGATGGGTAGAGGCCAAAACAACAATAATTAACTGAAATTGATAAATGACAAATGATAATGATATCTTGATGTGAAAACCCTTGAAGAAGAGATGCCACATACAAGCTTATTAGTGGATGCCTTGATTTCTTAATAGACCTACAAAAGGTTATCTCACACACAAAATAGATTATTGAAGCTACCATGTAGAGGATAACTCAATACTTCTCCATAATTGTGTTAAAATTAATCTCCTATCTAAAATTTATTTCTAATGTTGAAAATGAGAGGAAAACATGCTTATATGTGCATCTTAATTAATCCTTTTGGGTCGGGGTTGACCTGGAGTCACTTTGAAATCATAAAATCCTATCTATAAAATTTTCAAACATTCAAACTTTTAGTTTTTTTTCTAGAACACCTTGGACTTGTGACCAGTGCTTTCTCACCCAAAATTATCAAGATGGAAGGGATTTAAATATATTTTATTGATCTGGTCCCTAAATTAGTAAATTATTATTATAATTAACATTATAAGCAAAAGAGGGTGTCAAGGTAGTGTGAAATTGTCAAGGGTGACAATTTTTGATGCTACATTAACATTATAAGTAGCCCTCTCTTCCTCTATATATCTCTTTCTCTTTATCTATCTCTTTCTCTTTTTCCTTCTCTTTCTCTATCTCTATCTCCATCTTGATTTCTATCCCTCTCTATATCTTTCTCTTCCCTTTATATCTCCTCTCTCTATATATGTAATTATATATATATATGTATATATATATATGCATATTTATATAATTATAGATGTATATGTATATATAACATATGTACATGTATATATTTATACATATATGTATATGCATTATGCATATGTATATTTATATGTATATATGTATCTATAAATATATATACATATACATAAATGTATACACATATATAAATATATTTATATATACACATATATGCACATACATATTGTATGTATATGTATACACACAAACACATATATATGTGTGTGTATGTATAAGCATATGTATCCCTCTCTATCATTCCTTTTCTCTACATCATGTAGAACTGTGTTCTCATCACTATATATCTAGAACGTTTTAATAATGTGTTATAAAGTGGAGAAAGTGTTGATTTATCTTTATTTATCCATTATTATTACTTCTTTTGAGGTAGATCCAACATATAGAGCCAAGTAGAATATGTTCTTGTAGAAATTGAAATATATTTTTCCTTATTATTTGCAATACATTTATCCTGTTAATTTTTCAAGGTAGACTCACATCTCATTTAAAATGATTAGTGGATAATCCTGTATGTTTATATAAATCAAGAGTTATGGGTGTACCCTTGGAGATCAATTACTATTTCATGAACTTAATTATAACCTTTAATATTAAGTGATAGTCTCCTAGTATAGAGAACATAATTATTTTATGTTATGATACTCATCTTACAACCATGATATACTTTTTAGTAATTTTATGTCTTCCTAAGAATCCTATATTTGAAGCATGAGTATTATGGAAGCCGATATGCTAGATGACATCCATATGGTAGATGAAAATTGTCTAGATATTGAAATTATCTCTTGATTATTGCATAAGAATACTAACTATTGTCACATGAAATCACACCTTGTTGAGCGCAAAGCTTAGCATTCCAATGTCACAATGGAAACAACCTCAAGGTGTGGGACCTTTGTGCATATGAGGTCAAATCTCTAAAGAAGGTTGGCTTCCTATTTCAATCCTAGTGCAATGTGTTGGTCCAACCCAACACATGAAATCCTACCACTAAGAGCTCACAAGGAAAAGGGGAGAAGGAGAACCTGATAGGGAAAATGAAAGTGATACACCAAGATGGAAAGGTTACTTCTACCTGACCAATATTTGCATAATACATCAAAGGAGACCAAATAAATCACACAACTATCAATTTGGTTGATTTCAAAGACAAACATGGAGGCTAGGGCTTGACAAAGCACTTCAAGGAAAGAGAATAAATCTTAACACAATAGTTGCAAAAAATTTAACATAACATACATGCATGAAAATGAAAACAAACAATTAGACATGAAGGTAATAAACTTACTCATAGATAAAAGAGGAGAGAACCAACTATGGACACTAATTTTGGGTATCCAAGGGTTCTCTAACTCTTCTAGAGTTTTTCACCTAAAAGGAGAGAAATGGACCCAAAATGCTAATTTATACACTCAATGTTAATGCAAGGATGGATGAAGTATGCCTATATATGATGTATACATGCAACAAACTAAAAAGAAAAGATGATAATTAATGCAAAACCTAAGAAATGTAAGTTGTTTGAAAATACATTATGATATGCAAAAAGATAAGATGGATGTAATAAAGAACAAAATAAAGATGTTAAACTAAAATTGTGAACCTGGAGATTGATGTAGATAAAAATGGAGATTACATAGGTATTTGAAATTATGGAAAAATTGATGTTTGATCCAACTGGGACACTTACGCCAAGCTAAGTGACTTTGTCCCAGATCAGGAAAACTATACAGAAAAAGCTTTGTTTCTGCCAAATGGGTATCTGAAACTACAAAAAGCTTTGAAAAATTAGTGTAGTGGGACTATTTTTCCACTGTTGGTGACTTAATCCACTTAGGATTTTCTGAAAATCCAAAAGTGGAAACAAAAGCCTACAATTTGCACTCTATTTTCTAATCGAAACCTGGAACTGAATCTATAAAAATCCTTGCAAAAAAAGTATAAATTGATTTCAAATGGGGGGTTTTCCTTGGTCAAACCCATAGTTGGTATTTAAACCTTGAAAGAGATAAAATCTACGTAAAACCCTAGCACTGAGTGTGTCTAAGACTAGGAAGTCTGAAAATAAGATGCAACCCTACTCTAATGTGCAAGAATAAGATGCATAAATAGATTTAAGACAATGCAAGATTCACTCTAAGAGACATTCAAAGCTTCCTTAGGCTGAATATAGAGAGAAAATGGAAGATGGAATCACTTTGAAAACAATTCTTTAGGCTTGATTTGATGGCTAGTTGCATCTTCTCAACCTAGATTTCTCCATGATTCACCATAGGGATCCATGATCAACCCTTTGAAAAGTAAGATATTGAACAAAATTGAGCTTGAAGACTTGCAAAAACCCTAGCTTGTTGCCCTAAAGCTTCAATGTTGTAGATAGACTAATGAGACTTCTTGTGAAAGCTATTTGATTCTTGACTCTTGATTTTTCTTGATGAAAATGAGTTAATTTCCTAAAAAAAATGACCTAAAAACATGTACTTATAGGCATTAACACCGAATTATTCATTATTTTAACTTTACAGGCTGACATCCATCAAGAATTTGAATTAAGTTGGTGATTTTCCTGCTCAAAAGTGAAAAATACCTCAAAAGGGACTAAGTCACCACCTTGGGAGACTTAGTCCCACAAGGGATTTTTGAGGTGGGTTTTACAAAATTTGAGTGGTTTGAATGTTTATTGTTAGGACTTGTATGATTTGTAAGTTTAATAGGCCTTAAAGTCTAAAATCATGAGCATTAGGGGCCTATAAATGTAGTTTTTAAGGGGTGATTAATGAAAAGTGTCTAAAATAGGACCAAATTAATCCTAAAATTGTCTCTTTCTTCAATATTATACAATTTTTGGTGACACATTAAGGCCCCCACTTTAGTGCCCATATGACTTTATGTGCATATGTAAGATAAAGGACTCTAAATAGTACACTTTACTATAAAAGGATACTCATTCAAAAGATGGGAGAATGAATTCCCCAGTGTAGTTATCTGAAAAACCACAACATTAGGAACTACATCTTGCAACAAAAATTCATTAATTTTCCAAAAATCCTTTTTCCTAACTTCTAGAAATCAAATTCAAGGGTAAATGTATGCCCCCCTTGATTTTTCTTTCTTTACGGAGGTGGAATCAAGGTACCAATCTAGCCTTGTCAAATAAGAGACATCATATCAGAGGAAATTTCCAAGTACCATCTCACATAAAAATAGACAATTGATGATGTTAGGAGTACAATCATGATTCCAATGCATTAAACGGTGTTGAAAATGGAGTTCCCTAGCTCTCATTATGGTGTTTTGAATAAAAAGTACTTTATTAATTCTGAAAAGAAGAAAAACCCTAATTTGATGCATAAAATTAAAAAGAATGAAAAGAGTTAAAAGAGGTGAAAGTGAAGTATTTTTTCATACTATTTAATTTTACCTTCTTTCAATGTGAGAGTGATGAGTGAGATGGAAAGATGTCGAGTAGACGAGATTATAGGCCTACACGATTGGACATTCTTTGGGACCAGGTGGCACATGACAAGCATCATCACGAGGTGAGTTGATTTTGTGACCTGTGATATGTGTTTCTATAATTATTTAATGATTTCAATGCATATCTAGGTTACTTTAGGATCTTGGAAAAAGGTTCACAAAGTGTCCCCTTTTTTTGCAAAGTGTCCCTTTTTTTGTAAAGTGTCTCGTTTCTTCGCAAATTGTCTCATTTCATTGAAAAGTGTCCCAAAAGGGTTCTAAAGTGTCTAGTGCCTTTAGGAAAGCACACTAGATGGACTTTAGTACACTTGCATGATGAACAATGTAAAAATTAGATGGTATTTAGAGCATATTTTTTTATTTCGATAGGTACCCACCCGATCGCGGCAATAACTAGGGGCCAAACAATTGGGCTTCTTGAGAGATATAGCCCCATCACTTTTAGTAGAATAGACATAGCAGCTTCAAGCTGTAGGCATCTATTGGGAATATCTCATGCCTCCCTTTAGGTACCATAATGCGATGTTGATGGCTATGTGCGAGTTCTAGGATGTGGATACCTGCACCTTCCACCTACCTATAGGAGAGATGACAATCACATTGGAGGGCGTACACCATATTTTGTATGTTCTAATTCAGGGAGAGTGGGTATCGTTCAAGAGAGACTAGACCTTCCACGAGTAGAAGGTAAATATGCAGTACTATCTAGGTGGTCCAGTACATGATTATCGGGTGAGAGGGCGAATAGACTTGGTGATGCTATTATATTCATAAGTGCCAATGATTAGGTGGATTATGATGCATACTATAGCACTAGTTCTCATCCCTGATGGGTAGGAAGTGCACCTTGAGGGAGGACTAGTCCATCTGATTCAAGAGATGGTAGAGCATCGCAAGTGTATGCTTGCGGTTGGCGTATCTTGGCACATATATGTATTATGATCTTGGGTGATTTGTATTCCAAGAGGTAGATAGTATGGTGCATTGCGCGATTCTACAAGTGTGGTTCCTCAAGAATATTACGTGTATCAGACTAGTTGACTTCCCATGCACTATAGTAGTAGGGTATCCTCATGCTTTTAGCTATCCTCTATGATGATTATGGAAGTATGGTGATTTGCACTTTTGGAGATTATGATTTGACCAACTAGAGGAGGATGAGATCCTTTAGAGACCTTATCAACTGACACTATAGTGGCCATATCATACTAGAAATTTGAGGAGAATATAGTTGGATAGTTTTCTAGTTGGACATCATGACCACGTAGTATGACCTTTCTACTACGATCAAGTCATGTGACAATTTGGACAGGTTCAAATACTACCCTGGGCACGATCCTCGTTTAGGAGGTCAATGTGGAGTGCTCAAAGACTGAGTGATACAATGCAACTGACTATAGACCATGTGGCCAAGAGTGACTATGAATTCTCTGATCACAACAAGTTGCTAGTCTCTGATGCAGATGAAGTTGGTGCCATAGGGGATTATGAGGAGTGGTGGATAGTGACATGACTAGCATCGGTATATCCTATGGATGAGACAATGGGAGATGATAGAGAGGATAGGGCTAAGGAGACACAATGTAGGGCTACAGATATATTTACTGATGTTATTGGTGATGAGAATGATGAGGATGTAGATTTGGATTATGATGGCCAAGAGGGAAATGCGGAGGAGGAGGAGGAAGAGCCACCCCTAAGTGAGAGTGATGAGGTAGCAGGTGCAGATCGACACAAGTGGGGATATGTCTCCTATTCATATGAAAATATGACAAGTAGCAGCTGCAACAAACACCTGTACTCATAGTTGTGTAGAGGCTAGCACATCCTCGATGCCCCCTACATAGGATGATGTTGAGATTGCATAGCCTATGGAAGACATAGGTGATGATATTTGATTTCATGCATGTACTTTAGTGCTTATGCTCTTTATATATATATCATGATGATGTTTATTGATTATGTATTCTTTCTACCTTGCAGGAGCAATGAGAGACTAGCGGGAGTTCTACCATCAATTAGCTATAGAGATAGTGCCTACATCCATCGGCAAGGAGGAGATGGACTTGGATTACGTACCCCACCTAGCATGGAGGAGGATCCAAATTCAATGAGACTATTCGCAAGGCTGTGGGAAATGTATGAGAGTGTGAGGAGATGCCTCCATCGAGTCGAGACTGTAGGATAGTCATCTTAGACTCTAGCAGAGGTTGAGAGATTATAGGCAGAGGTATCATGGCTATAGAAAAAGAGGGAGCAGATAGTAGGGGAGCATTAGGTGGCCCTTGGATGGATTCAGGGCCTAGAGTTTGCACTCAGGTTCAACAGATCATGGTCATGATCACATATGACCCTCTCCTAATGTCGTACTACCAGATCACTTGAACTAGATCCCAAGGGGTCTAGTTCACACAGACCTTGATGATATTGTATATGGGTATGTGCAGGATCATAATGGGCCAAAAAGTGGTGATATGATGGGTATGTGTAGGGTATGTGGTTGATGAATATTTTTTACCCAAAATTGATGAAATGAAAAGGGTTTTTAAAGGAGATTCTCAACTTTCTACCAATATAATTTATGCTTTTCTTTGAATTTAATAAATATTTATTATTCATTTTCTATTTGAATTATGACTAAAGTCCTAATTGATAGGTTGAGTGAAAAACATCTATAGCTTTCAAATGGTATCACATTTTTTGAATTCAAAACATGTGTCACATTCTATGCTTCACATACTATAGGATTAAAAAAAATTTAAGTTCATGAAGTTTTGACCAAGTTAAGGTTGTCAAACATATGAGGTTTTATATTTTTCAAAATTTGTAATAAAAAATTCATAATTAATTATATACTTGGAAAAAAATTACAAAAAAATATGCATCACATCAGGACATGAGTCCTCTACTTATATTTAAAATCTTATAAATAAATATTATCATTTTATTGTGGTTAGGGTGGTCAAATAGACACCTACTTCTTATTTTTTCCCTGAAATTTAAGTACTACTACATTGAAATTTCAAATTTTCACCAAATATATTAAAAGAAAAAAAACCTAGTAGTTTAGAAACTAAATTCAATTTGCTACAAATTCTATTCTTACATATTTTTGAAATAATATAGATAACTTATTCAAATTTTTATGTCAAGTTTCCTAACTTGGGATATATATATATATATAACTTATTCAAATTTTTATGGGATATATATATATATATATATATATATATATGAGCATTTGATGTTTTATGATTTGTCTTAATGTGCTTGAATGTTAAATGGAAATGTGATTAATTAAATAACCTTTGTAAGGTTACTTAGTTAATAGCTTCATGATTTAACGTAGTTTTATGTGATCTAATTAAAACTTATTGTAGTTTCTTTTAGATACAACATGATGATTAAGTATGTTATGTTAAATTAAATATATTTAATGATCTAACTTATCATAACACACAAGAGGAAGTTTGAATAGTATGAAACCTAAAGTAATTATAAAAATGAATTAAATAATCACTTTAGTGCTCAAGACATATGCATGATTGATTTGTCAAGAATGAAGCAATGTGAAAGCATATAGGATATGACCCCATAACTTGAACAACACTACTTTATCATTCATACTATTCAATAGGATTAAACATAATACTAATGCAGATGTGTAGAATTGATAGGTTCCTTAAGGGGTGTTCCATCTAGTTATGTTAAGACATACACACCAGTATGACTAACCAATTAGGACTAAATTTACCTTGTTCATTTGGGTCAGCATTGACGTTACACTAGTTTGTAGATAGAACTAAGTCACCCTTGTGGAGTGTGCGGGGGATAACGTTGAGATTATAATAGCGTTGTTTATGTTTGCAATAAGCTTGGACATTCTCAAGAGCCTTAATGTGTTGTTTGTTGAGAATTTCAAGCTGATGTAATCTTTTTGCCTTATAAGTGTTGTTATCAATAAGACCTTGAAGAGCAATCTATAATGTTGGGATTTCTAACTCCAAGGGCATGATTTCCTTAGTACCATAAACAAGGTTATAAGGTGTGGCTCCAATGGAGGATGAAACACTTGTGCTATAAGCCCAAAGTGCATAGTGCAATTGTGTCTGCCAATCCCGAAGATTATTATTTACAATTTTCTTCAAAATTTGTTCAAGGATTTTATTAGTTGATTCAACTTGACCATTAGATTATGGGTAATAAGGTGTCAAAAAATGATGTTGGATATTAAAGGTCTCCAAGAATTTCTTCACATCATTACTCTTAAATGGTGTACACTTATCAGAGACTAATGTGGAGGGGAGTCCAAAGTGAGTAATAATGTGCTCTAAGATAAAGTGACATATTACTTTAGCTATTGTAGAGTGAAGAGGAATAGACTCTACCCATTTCATGAAATAATTAGTTGCATTGATGATAAACGCATTTCCAATAGAAGATGGTGGTGAGATTTTTCCAATTATATCTAGCCCCCATACAAAGAACAACCAAATAGGGATTTGGACAGGAAGCTCAGAAGTAGATGCATGAAGAAAATGTCTATGTTCTTGACATTTGTGACATCTCTTAACATATGCATAACAATCTTTTTCTATATTTTTCTATTACTAGCTCATACAAATGAGTTTTTGTGCTAGGGTCTTTTCTCCAAAATGACCTCCAAAACTGCTTGCATGAGCCTGCTTGAGTGCCATATTGATTTCAAAATCCTTAAGAAATCTAAGTAAAATTCCATCAAAGGACCTTCTATATAACACATCAGCAAGAATTATGTACTTGGTGGCTAATTTTTTTAAACGAGCTCAGGTATTGTTTGTTATAGGTTTGAGAATGGTACCATCTTTTATATAATTATATATGGTATCATACCATTCACTTGAATCATCCTTGGTTGTTGTTAACATGTCTAAAATGGTATCATTGATTGAAGGTTTCATGATTGGACAAATGGTGAATATAACATCTTGTAAGGATCTAGAGGAGATATAAGAGAAGCAACACTTGCCATTTCATCCATGTGTCAATTATCTTTTCATGGGATGTTATCAATGGTGAATGAGTCAAATCGCCCCAACAAGGTCATTGTAAGATCCTTATATTTTGATAATTTATCATGTTTATCTTGATAGACTTCATTTATTTGTTTGATCACTAAATGTGAATCACAAAAGATCTTAATATTTTTTATGCCAATGATTAATCTAGCAATTAAGGCCTCATATTTAGCATTGTTATTCATACACATGAAATTCAATTGATACAACAAGGGAATATGATTTCCTTCAGGTGGAACTAATATTACTCTAGCACCAGAGCCTATTCTACACTTTGATCCATCAAAATATAATTCCCACGTAGAATTTTTTTTTGTCAACACACTGTCATTAGGAAAAGAATCATTGCTAGGTAGTGCCAAAGAGGAAGGAGCATTAGCTAAGTGGTCAATCAAGGCTTGACCTTTAATTGATTTTTGTGAAACAAACTTAATGTCAAACTCAGTCAAAAACATAACCCATTTAGCTAAATGTCCTGATAAGTTTGTTTTGTTAAAGAGATGTTTGAGAGGATCAAATTTTGTGATGACTTATATTTATGCATTTATGAAATAATGTCGCAATTTACTAGTAGTGAAAACAAGAGCTAAAAATTGTTTTTCAATTGGGGTATATCATGTTTCATAATCAATTAAATTTAAACTAATGTAATAAGAAAGATTTTCTTTTCCTTTATCATCGTGTTGAGCCAACAATGCTACAACAGCATGAGCTGATGCGGCTATATAAAGGATGATGGGTTTGTTTGGCACAACGGGTTGTAAAATAGGCGGAGTTGCAAGGCATTCCTTCAAACTCTCAAAATCCTTTTTATAATCCTCATTCCAATCAAAATGAAAATCCTTCTTGAGGAGATGTATGAAAGGGAGCATCTAATCAGCTAAGGAGGTGACAAAATGATACATGGATTGAATTCTTCCTTGTAACATGCACAATTGAGAAATGTTCCTAGGAGGTGGCATGCTTATGATAGTGTCAATTTTATTTGTGTCCACCTCAATGCCTCTATGAGATATGATAAAAACTAAGACTTTTCCACTATCTATGCCAAAGAAACACTTTTTTAGATTGAGTCTCATGTTGTATTTACACATTCATTCAAAGATTTGTCGAAGAACATTCACATTGTCTTATCGTGTTAAGAATTTGGCAAGGATGTCATCAACATAATCTTCCAAGATTTTATGTATGTAATCATGAAATATCAATTTCATTGCTCTTTGATAAGTTATGCCTGCATTATTTAATCCAAAATGCATCATAACCCAACAAAATGTTCCCCAAATAGTTGTAAATGTTGTCTTGTATTGATCTTATGGGTTGATGAAGATTTGATTATAACCATAATATCCATCCATGAATGACAACAAAGCATGTCCTATAGTTGAATCCACAATCATGTCAATATTAGGAATGGGAAAATAATCCTTTAAGGAGGCTTTATTCAAGTCATGAAAATCTATACATATCTTAATACGATTATCAAGTTTAGCAACTGTGACAATGTTTGAGATCCAAGGAGAATAATCAATAGGTCTAATGAAACCAATGTCAAGGAGTTTTTAAAGTTCTCCTTTAACATGCAAGGCTATCTTAGGATTCATTTTTCGTATCTTTTATCAAATAGTCTTAGAATTTTTCAGCAAGAACAATGTTATGTTTTACAATCTTTCGGTCTATTCCTAGCATGTATGAATATTTCCAAGAATTTTTTTTGGGAAAATCATGGAGCAAGGTTGTAGTATCCTATTGTTCTTCATCATCAAGGCACTTCCCAATCTTAATAACCTTTTCTTTATCATCTATCTCCATTGATATATCAATTGTATCTCCTAAGGGGAGTGCATTTGACTTAGTAAATTCAGGATCATATGGTTCCATGCTCATATTTGTCTCATTAGTATCAATGTCTTTTGGCTGGGTACTTATCATAGAACAAGTAAAATTTATCTTGGAAGAAGATGACTTATCAGAAGCTCCTAACATTTTTTTCAAGGCTTCATGACTTTCAACGTACTCCCAGGATGGTGGGGAATCCATATCGAGGAATTCTAGATGTTTTAGTGTAAGATTGGTTCTTGGTTTACATGTGATGGTGTTAATGTCTAGCGATGGTCATTGAGTTGTTTTTTTAGAAAAAGAATATCCCAAACTAGGCTTTGTCTCTTGTGTATTAGGTTCTATAGGAACTCTAACTCCTTTTTCATTCTTTCTACATCCTTTACCATTATATCCCAATTGGTCCATAAGTGCATAACCTTTCCCATAAATTCTTTCCATTTCCTTCAAGTTAGGATGATGTTGATAATCTATCTCATCAAAATTCATTGTGTATGTTGTATTTTCTTCCAAAGGAGATGAGGTAGAAATTAAGGAAGATTCTTTTGAATTTTGAGTTGACATAACCATTGGTCATTCTTGTTTTTCATCTTCTTTTCTTGTGATTATGTATTTATCCATAAATGAAGATGTGAATTCTAATGTACCCCAATCATCATCTAGCAATTTAGAAATAGGTTCTTCTTCTTGTGTTTTAGTCTCAAAGGGTTCTATATGAGATGTTGGAATTAATGTATTCAGATGACTCGTTGTTCCTTTTTCAAGTTGTCAACAACTTTCAAGCTCAGGGTCTATTTCAACTTGATAAAATTGTTTTTATAGACATATTTCTTGATTCTATGAAGGGTTGAAAGCACCGCATGCATCTCATGAATCAATGGCCTTCCCAAGAGAAGATTATTTGCAAGATCATAGGGCATGACATGAATAGGAGTTTGCAAGGTAGCCACTCTGACTGTGATAGGAAAAGTGATTACACTAAGTGGTTGCTTTGTAGTATTGTCAAATCCTCTAATAGATAAGGAATCCGGTTTGATTTGTGATTTATCCACACGTAATCGATCTAGGAGTTTTAAACTGCACACATTAGGGGTGGAGCCATTGTCATCTAGGGTTCTTTTGATGCCTGTTGTATTATATTGAGAAACTATCATAAATGCCTCATTTTTCTTCCTTAATTCTAATGGCGGGAGCTCATGTTGATGAAAGGTAATGTCTACATTAACTAAATTCATTCCTTATATAAGAGATTCCACATCATTTGTGTTTGTACAAGGAGGAACCACTATTTGTTGCAATGTTGTTTGCAGCATTGAATGATAATTTGGGGAATTCTAAAGAAGATACCAAAGGGATATTTTTGCAAGATTGTTCTTAAGTTGTTTGACAAGATCATACTCCCTAAAGTGTGAATTTAAGTGAGGAGCACTAGTAAAAATGGGGTTTGGTAAAGGTAAAGATGTTGGATTGGGTTGTTGTGGTTGTAGATTATTTCTAGTGTAATGCGTGTGTGTCACAACATTATGCTGAGGTGGATAAAGGATAAACTTATGTTTAGGTGGAGGTTGAGGTTAATGTGAAGGTGGGTAAAGGACAAGTTGAGGTTGAATTACATTGACATCTTTCATTTTAGGTTTCTCACAAAAAACCTTAGTGGATGATGTTGATGAGATGAAGCCCTCAAGGGCTTCATCTAACATATCAAAGTCATCACTACTAAAAGGTTTGGGAGATAAGTTATCGTTGGATGGTTTGGGTTCATCATCACAAGCCTTAGTTGATGAACTCAATGAGAGGGAGCCTTGTAGAGCTTCATCTAACTTATTCAAGTCATCACTACTAATAGGTTTGGATGATATAGTTTTCCTAAAGAAAATCATAGTTTTCATTGGTTTATTTGATGTTGTGAGGGTTTTGTTTGTTTTTTCTGATGAATCTAATCTAAGTGAACTAGGAACTAATGTGGAAAATGAACATTGTAAAAATATAATGCTAATGATTTGAATGTAACAAAACATAAATTAATAGAAACAAAAAATTAACTAAAACAAAATGCAGAAAACACAAATGCAAAATGTGTACTGGGACTAAATCGCCCAAGGTGGTGAATTAGTCCTAGTAGGATGATTTTTAAGTTTTTCTAAATTTTATGATGGATATTAATGTGTTCTATACTGTATCATGCAAATCTACAATTTAAATTTAGAATTTCACTATTTTGGAAGGAAATGAAATGCAATAATGCAAGCTTAAATGAGATTTTCACTAATGCAATGTTGAAAACCCTAGGATTTAATGCCAATGCAGGTTAAACCTAGGATGCAAATTCAAGTGAAATAAAAAGTAAAATGTTTAAAAGTTGGGTTCACCAAAATGTGGACACCAATTTTTGGTATCCAAGGGTTCTCTAACTCTTCTAGGGTTTTTCACCTAAAAGGAGAGAAATGGACCCAAAATGTTAATGTCTACACTCAAGATTAATGTAACTTGGATGGATGAAGTATGCCTAGATATGATGTCTAAATGAAAAAAAATAAAAAGAAAAGATGATTATTAATGCAAAACCTAAGAAATGCAAGTTACTTGAAAACACATTATGATATGCAGAAAGATAAGATGAATGCAATAAAGAACAAAATAAAGATGTTAAACTGAAATTTTTCATTTCGAGATTGATGAAGAGAAAAATGGAGATTACAGAGACCTCTGAAATTCTATAAAACTTGATTTTTGAGCCAACTGGGACACTTACACCAAGTTGGGCAACTTAGTCCTAGATTAGGAAAATTGTCAAAAAAATTGTTTTTGCCATATAGGTATTTGAAACTACAAAAATCTCTTAAAATCATTGTAGTGGGACTAATTCACCACTATTGGCAACTTAGTCCACTTATTATTTTCTACAAATCTGAAAGTGGAAATAGAAGCCAATAGTCTATATTCAGTTTTCTGATGAAAACCTAGATCTAAATCTGCAAAAATCCCTACAAAATAGAGTATAAATTTATTTCTAATGGGGGTTTTTCCTTGGTCAAACCCCTAGTTGGTATTTAAACCTTGAAAGAGATAAAATCTGCATAAAATCCTATCCCTAAGTGTGTCTAAGACTAGGAAGTCTAAAAATAAGATGCAACCCTACTCTAATGTGCAAGAATAAGATGCATAAATGGATTTAAGACAATGCAAGATTCACTTTAAGAGACATACAAACCTTCCTTAGGCTGAAGATAGAGAGAAAATGGAAGATGGAATCACTTTGAAAATAAGTCTTTAGGCTTGATTTGATGGCTAGTTGCATCTCCTCAACCTATATTTCTCCATGATTCACCGTAGGAATCCATGATCAACCCTTTGCAATGTAAGATCTTGAAAATAAAGTGATCTTGAAGACCTAAAAAAACCCTAGCTTGTTGCCCTAAAGCTTCAACTTTGTTGTAGATAGACTAATGAAACTTCTTGTGGAAGATATTTGATTCTTGACTCTTGATTTTGCTTGATAAAAATGGCTTAATGTCCTGAAAAATGACCTAAAAACATGTATTTATAGGAATTAACACCATATTATTCATTATTTTGACTTTACAAGCTAACATCCATCAAGAATTTGAATTAAGTTGGTGATTTTCCCACTCAAAAGTGAAAAATACCTCAAAAGGGACTAAGCTGCTACCCTAGGCGACTTAGTCCCACAAGGGATTTTTGAGGTGGGTTTTACAATATTTGAGTGGTTTAAATGTTGCTTTCCAGGACTTGTATGATTTGTGAGTGGAATAGGCCTTAATGTCCACAATCATGAGCATCAGGGGCCTATAAATACAATTTTTAAGGGGTGATTAATGCAAAGTGTCTCAAATAGGACCAAATTAATTACCAAATTTTCTCTTTCTTCAAGAGTATAAAATTTTTGGTGACACACCAAAAATAATGATCATCTTCATTAATAAAAAGGTATATAGCCAATCTTTACAATGACAAAGTGTGAAATACATTGTGTAAAAGAAAAACCCTAAAAATTAATACAAGTGTTTATTTTATAGATCAAGCATAAATCAGATGAATACATTCAAACTAAACCCTAACCCTAACTAGGGTTAGCAATGAAGCCTGTGGCATGAAAGAATGGAGACCTCCATGAAAATTGTGACTAGGGCATGGATCAGAATGTAAAGTCAATAATAGATAATGAATGAGCATGGATTCCAATACCTATTGTGAAAATTGCACTAAAATGAATGCAAAGAAAATGAAACCAACACGCCATGCACTCTGCCATGAATATTTGTAGAAAATTCATGAAGATCTTCCATTAAAGCTATGACATATGTATGGAAATGGTCAGAGAGGATGAGAAACAATAATGAATGGCCATGGTGCCATCATACTATCAGAGGTCAAAGGTTAGACCGAAGGCTTACCTCTTACCTAAATAAGGTAAGATGTAAAAGGTAAGGTGAAGGGTGAAGGTTGATAGAAGAAAGGCATAAAGGATCGAAGGGGAAAGAGGGAAGGTTGACCCCTAAAGTCTAAGAAGGAAAAATACTTAGCCAAATCCTAAAACCGAAATGAGATTTGGTGGTTAGAGGTAAGGCTTGAGATTTCCTTTAATCAATAGAGGGTAAAGGATAAGGCTAATGGTTGAAACCAAAAAGACTTAGAGAAAAAAAGCAAGGAAAAGAATAAGGATAAAGAGTGATGGACAAAGCATGAAGGTAAGCAAGTAAGTGATAGCCCAAAATCCCAATATTTTGGGACATAGAAAAATTCAAGAAATTTCCAAGGAAAAAACCATGCAAGATGGCCTATGGGGAATTTCTCATATCTGTTATCAATGATGGGAATTCAAATGGGAGCATGAAATGTCAACATTAATGGAAACTTCTGTAGAATAATTGCCTACTAATCATGGGACCTAGAGGCCTTATTGGTCCATTGGGCACAAAATCACGAGGGTAAAAATTCAATAGCTGGGCCTCCTCAAAGGAAAAAAACCATGTGCTAGTTGCACTTGGAGAAAACCATGAAAGCTAAGAGCATACATTCCCTTAAGGAGAATGTAGGGTGTGCAAATGCACTTCATGGAAAGCAAGATATTTACAATATGTACATTAAACTAATAGAAAGAAAAGAATGGAAGCTTTCCTTTATCCAAGATGAACCTTTTGAAGGAGCGGATCTCCCTCAAACCATAGTACCAAACCACACCCAGCTACAACCACTAAAATTCACTACCAACATGCATGGAAAAGCACAAAATGCTTGCAAGGTGAAGGATCACTTCATTGTAAGTTTTTCCATTGCAAGGGAACCATATGATCCAAGTGTTAGATTCATCTAACACTAATGCCTTAGGTGAACATACAATAGCAAAGGTGAACTTTGAAGGCAAGTAAACATCCAAGAACAAACCTTTTGTAGATGGAAGATAATTTTCCTCACAAAAGGATAGGCCAATGTCACCATCACTGACCTCCTTAATAAAGTGTATACAAACAAATTGAGAAATGGAAGCATCACTCTCCAAAAAAGTGTATGGTTGCTCAATAACAACAAAATCATTTGCATTGATGCACACTTCATCAACACAAAACACAAATTTTTGAGACACTTCAAGTGAAGAAATAAATTCTTCAAATTGCCTCTCAATTTTAATTCTTTCTCAGCAACTAGTTGTAACAAAAAGCTACTCTTTTTGGGGTGAAAGATTGGCATCTAATATTGAACAAAAAGATTATAAATCATCCAAAAAATAAGTCCTCCACCTTGTAACTATTGAGAACTTGTTGAGATGATTTAGCATTGTTGTCATTGATGTCAAAACCTAGGATTCAAAAGGTTGTGCTCTAAATGATATACATAAATGATCTATCCTATCATGTGCTTTGATGTTGAGCAATGCAGATATTATACTTGATCTAGATATGGCAGTACTTTTGGGACATCTGTAGAAGATAGTTAATGGAGAATAATGAAGACTAATCTTTTGATATTGGCTATTGTGCTCAAAGCTTATTCTAGGTATCCCTGGTATTTGGACATTCATGTAGCATGATACAAGATTTGGTATGTTTAATTTTGTTTCTCTAGTTGATAATGAAATTGATGGAAATCAAGATTTGGTATTGGTTGTGGCATTCCCATTGGCTCCAAAATATATTTTGTGTAATTCAAAGTTTTCTATCTTTTGGTAATTATGCAATCTTGTGTATGAACTATTTATGGGTCTTGTGATAATGTGATAAGGAGGTCTTTATGTGCAACTAGTCCTTTAGGTATGGTGCTAGCATGCCGAGCCTTATTTAATATTTCAAGGTTGTTCTTCAAGCCAACATTTTTTTCTAGGACAACTTACTTTGTTCTACGGGTATATATATATATGTATATATAGAACATCTCTTTGGCTTGAAAAAACACAAGAAGTGTGGTATGTGTGAACAAATAAAAGGGTTTGAAGGATTATGCAATAAGAAACAAAGAAGGAAGATGAAGGAAAGTGATAGGAAGAATTAATTTGTATTGCAAAGATTGTGCATGAGAGGTGGATAGAAGATTCTTGACCACATCTGTTGCAGACAAATATTGTGCTCTTAACCAAAACTGACTTCATGCATATGTAGATGTAGTTTCATTAGTTCATGTTTTTTTCAATAAGACTATTTTATGTTTTTGTATTAATCAAGCAGTGATCCCATTGGCAATGAGCCTTACCTACAATGAGTAATTAACAGTGAGCCTTTGTAAAAATCACCTTAACTAGTGTCACCTTAACCGATGTTCTATAATTCAGAAATAACATTCTCTATGGTTTTTCCCTTCTTAGGTTTCCACATAAATTCTAGTTTCCATTGTGCATGGTGTTGTTATGTGCTTTCATGTTCATGTCTATTTGATTATTATCTTATTGATATAAGCTTTCTTTGGATTAATTAAGGTCAAGAATTTTTTTTATGATAACTGATTCACCCCCTCTCTTAGTTATCTAGACTGTTCAACAATTGGTATCAAAGTTTGGTCCCTTGTAGATAGAGATTAACCACTTGTGGGAGATTTTGGTAGCTTGAAGAAGATGGTAGGAGATTATTAATTTGAGGAAGAACTGAAGATAATGTTAGATGATATGTAAAGCATGGAATCTAAAAATGAAGAATTTAAAGAATACATCAAGGAGGAAAATGTTTGTATCTCAAAGCTAAGGGAGAAATTGTAGAAATTCAAAGAAAGACACAGACAAGTAAGCCATGAATTAAAGGAGTCAAAGGAAAGTATTATGGATTTAAAGCTATGATTGGATGAATACAAGAAGACTGAAGAAAAACTCAAACATAAATTACAATAAAATAAGAAGTTAGATCAAGATTTAAGAAGGCTAAAATTAAAAGCAAGAGCACGTGAAAGTAGTATAATTCTAGATCAACTCTTGTCCCTATAGAAATTTAACAAGGATAAGGGAGGACTTGGCTTCTTAGGTGAAAGATTAAATAAAAACACTAAGGGAAAAGGAAAAGTAGTTGAAGATGAAGAGAGATCTACTATAACAAGCAAGGTCCACAAATCTAGAATACCAACAAAAAGACCTCCAGTCAAGCAACCAAATGCTCAAAGGTACTTATCATTTAATGGCTATTGTTTTCTATGAAAAAAATTTGGACATAAGGCTATAGAGTGTAGAAGCAAGATGGAACTGAGTACTCAATGCTTTAACTATCACAAATTTGGTCATAAAACAAGTCATTTCATAATTCAATTATCAAATCCAGCTAGAAGGGAGGGAATGAATAATCTCTTTCATGGATATTGTGGTGCAGGAGAACCTCCATCTTATGCTCACAATTGGAGAATTAGTTATTGAGAATAGAATGTCTAGGGAGGATGAAATTTTTTTTATGTTTATTTTTCTTGAATAAGGTCAATCAAGACCCTTAGGTAAGTTTTTGGGTGAGTTTTTGAGTTTAGAGGTCAACATGTGGAGATTTGTGATATTGCACCAAAAGTGTCTTTGTAGCCTTTGAAGGAAAATTCTTGAGTTTGTACATGGATGTGCAAGATTTGAGTTTTTTTTATGTAATAAGGCTATTTTCAATCCATTTGTGTGGTTTTAGGGAGTCATAGGTGTTAGGAGTGCAAACATTACAATATGAGTAATTGTGTTGTTATAAAATGTGTAAAGGATGTAAATTTGTCCTCCAACGATCATGAGTGGTTTAAAATTCTATTGTAAATTAGTTGGTCATTGGTTAAAGAAGGAGAAAATTTAGAAAGGCATGAAAACTCATTTTGTAAGGTGGAGCCTGAAGTTTTGAAGAATTGGGAATAAGAAATTTTTGAGTTTTCATTCATTTTCTGAGTTTTTTCACATTGTTTTGAGGATACCCTGTTTTGAGGGTTTTGTGACAAAATCATGTTTTAAGGGACCATGCACGAATTGTGATAACTGTAACAAGTGAAATAGGCCGTAGGAAGTCTGTGTACAATGTAGGATGCAATATTAGAGTGTTGGAAAAGAAATAAAGGAGATGAACGTGTTGTTTCATTATTATTTTTGTTAAGGAAAACACATGAAAATGGAGCCCTCAATATAGAGTTTGAGAAAATTAATAAGTGTGGAGTTTTTTCCAAATTTTGAGCATATTGGGGTTAGAATACACATGTCTGAGTCAGTGGCAAGGTCTGCGAGGTTGTGCAAGTGAGACTTTGAATAAACCCTCTTGATTTGGTTAGAAAATAGGGGTTTTAGAGTTTTCTATGTTGGAAGGGTCAACCCTAGGAATAAATTATGGTTTTCAAGGTTTGAGGGCATGTGAAATTCTTCCCCAAGCTTTCATTTACCTATGCTAAGTTTAAAGGTATGTTTCTTTGTAATTTAGGCCTAATCAGCCTAATTAGGTCATTGTAGAAGGGGTGAATTTAGGAGATTGGTCCAAAAGACTTATATCTGACTTTGAGATATGTGTTACAAATCTGAAAATGGGTATCTGAATCCATCATTTTTTTTAGGTATCTTCGAGAGTATTTGAGTTAAATGCCAAAAAATGAGTTTGCACTACCACTAGAATTCAAGGGTGAAAGTGAGAAATCATGCTTCTGGTTGTTTTCAAACTTTGATGATTGTTTGAATTTCTCAAATAGGTCATTTTAATATTTTTATATGCATCTTGAAGGAATTTTATCACTTTGAATGTGGTTGAGCCTCCTGGGTCTACATCAGAGTGGTATCAGAGCCTAGGAGTAGATCTTGTGTTGGTGTTTTGAATTGGTTTTGCAGGTAGGTGAAGAGTGGATTGTGAAAATTCCTCCTAAAGGAAGTGTAGTTGCAAAGAATATTGACACCCATGACAAGGAAATAGAAGCCTTGAAAAGAGAGATGGCTGCTTGGAAGACAAAGAAAAGAGTGGAAGAAGATGAAAGTGAAACTGAAGAAGAGGAGACTACTGGTGAAGAGGAAGAAATGGATCCAGATGATATGAGAATGGTGAAACTTTTGAATGCTGTGAAGAAAGATGGACATGGAAAAATGGATGTGCCTATGTATGGAGGAAAACTTGATAGTGAATATCTCTTGGATTGGATAGGGGCTTTGGAGAACTACTTTGAGAGTGAAGAAATTGATGAAGAACACAAGGTGAAGAAGGAAAAAATAAAACTGAAAGGGCATTCTTTGTTGTGGTGAAATTTTGTGCAAGAGGAGAGAGAAAGATAAGGAAAGAACAAGATCACTTCTTGGGAGAGGATGAAGACCAAATTGAAAGGTAAATTCCTTCCTTGTGATTATAATGTCCAATTGCTTAAGAAGTTACAAAATCATAGACAAAAGGATTTAGATGTACAAGCATATACTGAAGAATTTTATAGGCTAATCATAAGAACTAAACATGAAGAAGATGAGGAATAAATGGTTTCGAGGTACTTGAATGGCTTGAGGTACAACATCTAGGATGAGATCAGCTTGTTGGAACCTAAATCAGTTGAACAATGCTTTCAAATGGAAATGAGAGTTGAAGAAAAACTAAAGAGGAGATAAGAGAAGGCAACAAGAGGAAGAGGCAACACTTCTAGGGGTAGAGGAACCAATTCAACATCAAGGAAGCCTAAGGAAGACCATGAATATGTTGAGAAGAAAAAAGAACAAGCTATTGAAGCAAGAGGAGGATGGAGAGGTGGAAGGAAAAACTTTAGGCAAAGGAGAGATTACAATGAATTCTCAGGAAGGTTTTATAGGTGCAATGAATTTGGACACCTTTATTTCAAGTGTCCTCAAAATAAAGGTTCAACTTCAAGTGGTGATAGAAGGAGTGAGAGAAGAACACAATTGATTCAAGAGGAAGAGTGTGAAATTTCAAGTAGACTAGCAGATCCAGAGGTAGGAGAAGCACTGATGATAAGGAGAACATTGTTGCAAACACCTAAGGAGGAAGACATGAGCCAAAGAAGGAGCCTATTTAGAACCTCATGCAAATACAAAGGTAAAGTGTGTCAAGTTGTTATTGATTCAGGCTCTCAAGATAATATGGTGTCTAGGGAAATGGTAGACAAATTGAATTTAGAGAAGATACCTCATGTAGCACCTTACAAAGTTTCTTGGGTGAATGATAGTCAAACTTTAGTGGTGAATGAGCAAGCATATGTGGATTTCTAGATTGGGGAGTACAAGGATAAAGTCTTATGTGATATATTTCCAATGGATTGTTGCCATCTACTCTTGGGGAGGCCATGGAAATTTGATAGAAGCTCCATGTATGATGGTTGGGAAAACACCTATACAATTTGGAAGGATGATCAAAGTTTTAAACTAACTCCTTTGTACGGAAAAGAGAATGATAAAGGTAAGTCTAAGGTGGTGATTTTTGGAAAAAAGGAGCAAATAAGGCTTGAGGACAATAAGGACAACATGTTTTCTGATTTGGAACAGGGTTATGGTGTTGAGACAACAAGGAAGACACCTATAAATGGTGTTAAGACAATGGAATCTAATGGTGTTGAGCCTATTGAGAAGATGGCAAAAGGATTTAAGAAGGTTCATGCCCAGTTGGAGAAACAAAATGGTGTGAAGCCCATAGAGAAGGATGATTTAAGCAAGGTTCATGGTAAATTGTTGATAACACATCAAGAAGGGATTAAGAAAATGGAAGAGATCCTAATTCAAACAGTGGTATGACTATAACAGCCTATGTAATGGAAGGAAAATTAAGATTAGATGGAGGAAAGACTGTAAAATTTGATAACATAGTGGTGTATAGGACTATACAAACATGGGAAATAGGTTTAATGTTTGATTTCAAAGGTCAAAATGGAGTGGAACAATTCATAGGCAAGGACAGTATGGACAAATAATTGGAGATAGTCACCCTTGTGGAGATGAAATCAAGTTGAAATCAATTTCGAGGCATACTAACATTTGTTTATCTACAGGTACAGGTAAAGGAAAACATATGGCAATAGGTAAAAGAACTTGGGCAAGTCCTAATGAAAAGATGGAGGCACAAACGAGTGTAAATAAAGCCAAACATGTATGGTAGAGTATGAGAACAAAGAAACATGGAGCACAAGGCATGGGTCAATGACAATGGCCCATAGAACAAAGGTTTCTTACTCCAGCTTGGGCATGGTGGTATCAACCTCAATTCATGACACATGAATTCTTTTTAGGGGGGGTGTATGGTGCATGAGAACTTCCTCCTTATGCTCACAATTGGAGCATTAGTTATTGAGCATAGAATGTATAGGGAGGTTTAAATTTATTTAGTTGTTTATTTGTCTTGAATAAGGTCAATCAATACCCTTAGGTAAGTTTTGGGGTGAGTTTTTGAGTTTAGAGGTCAAAATGTGGAAAATTGTGATCTTGCACCAAAAGTGTCTTTATAGCCTTTGAAGGAAAATTTTTTATTTTGTACATGGATCTACAAGATTTTAGTTTTTTTTTATGTAATAAGGCTATTTTCAATCCATTTTTGTGGTTTTAGAGAGTCATAGGTGTTAGGAGTGCAAGCATTACAATATGAGTAATTGTGTTGTTATAAAATGTGTAAAGGATGTAAATTTGGCCTCCAATAGTCATGAGTGGTTTAAAATTATGTTGTAAAGAATTTTTTCATTGGTTAAAGGAGGAGAAGCCTTTAAAAAGGCATGAAAACTCATTTTGTAATGCGGGGCTTGAAGTTTTGATGAATTGGCAATAAGAAATTTCTGAGTTTTCATTCATTTTATGAGTTTTTTCACATTGTGTAGATCTGTACGGATCCATACAACTAGATTGTGTCATGAAATCATTCCTATGTTGTAAAGGCCTATGTTAACTTTATTTTGCATCAAGTTTGAGGGAATTTTATTGATTTTTGTGGTAGTAATCTATGTTTCTTGCAGCAAACTGAGGATACCCTACTTTGAGGGTTTTGTGGCAAAATCATGTTTTAAGGGCCCATGCATGAACTGTGATCACTATAATAAGTGAAATGGACCCTAGGAAGTCTATATAGAATGTAGGATGCAAGATTAGAGTGTTGGAAAAGAAATAAAGGAGATGAACCTTTTGTTTCATTATTTTTTTTTGTTAAGGAAAACACATGAAAATGGAGCCCTCAATCTAGGGTTTGTGAAAATTAATGAGTGTGGATTTTTTTCCAACTTTTGAGAATATTGGGGTAAAAATACACATGTTTGAGTTGGTGGAAAGGTTTGGGAGGTTGTGCAAGTGGGACTTTGAATAAACTTGCTTGATTTGGCTAGAAAGCAAGGGTTTTAGAGTTTGCTATGTTTGAAGGGTCAACCCTAGGAATAAATTGTGGTTTTAGAGGTTTGAGGGTATGGGAAATACTACCCCAAGGTTTCATGTATATGTGCTAGGTTTAAAGGTATGTTTCTTTGTTATTTAGGCCTAATCAACTTAATTAGGTCAACGTAGAAGGGGTAATTTTAGGAGATTGGTCCAAAAGACTTATATTTGAATTTAAGATATATGTTACAACTGTGAAATGGTTGTTTGAATCCATCATATTTTTTTCAAGTGTCTTGGAGATTATTTGAGTTAAATGCCAAAAACTAAGTTTGCACTACTACCAGGATTCAAGGGTGAAAGTGAGAAATCATGCTTTTGGTTGTTGTCAAACTTTGAGGATTCTTTGAATTTCTCATATAGGTCATTTTAATCTTGTTATATTCCTCTTGAAGGAAGCTTATCACTTTGAATGTGGTTGAGACTCCTAGTTCGACATCATATTGCCATTTATGCCATGGTTATGGTCATAAATCAGATCTAGGGTTCACTCAAATAAGTCGGGACAAAGATGTTACCAGTGCAGTCAACATGAACATTATGCTAACACATGTAGATATGTTGCTCCATAAGAGTCTGAAAATAAAAAGAAGGCTACATAATTAGATGAATCTAAGAAGAAGAAAATCATGGTTTAGAAGAAAAAGGAAATGAGTGTGGGAAACTCTTCTATTGTACCGAATCTTGATACAAGCTCTTCTGAAATCTGTGCCAACTACCTTGGCTCAAGTAGAGTTTTGCAATATTTATCATGTCATTTCCCCCTCTCCAAATTAATATTGACGTGTTTTCGGCATGAGTACATTTGATTTGGCTGGTGATGTATGATGAAGCTTAATCCAATTGATTGAAAAGTGAAGTACAATTGATGGAGTCATGAATGTAAGTTTTTGGTGACAAAATCATCATGAGTAATCAAGGATAAAAGTGATTCCAGTGGCAGTATTTCGCTAAGGTTGAAGGGAGTAGAGTTGGATGAATTTGATCATCAGAAGATGAAGGAAATGGAACTAGGGTTGAAGACTGGTGAATTGCAGAATGTAAGTGCCCTGGGTATGGGTTTATGGGGAGAATTTCCCTAGATTTTTTGACAAAGAGTCTATCTTGTTCCTATTGAGTCAATTCAAGGATGGTAGCATCATTTTGGACAAACACTATCCAATCACTAAGGAATCTATTGAAGCTATTATTGGATTGTGCAGTGTTGGTGACCTCCCTAGGAAGAAGACAGTGAAACATAGAGAGGTGGAGGAACTTACTGATATCGACAAGGGCCACTAAGCTATACTGATAAATACCATTTTTGACCCTGGAGTAAGGTATGTTTCTTATGGTATCCCTTACAAAATCTATTTCTAAAATCATGAAGTTTGTAATTCAGCTATTGTTGTGTATCTTGCACATAAGATGGTGAGGGAAAATAAACAATTTGACCTATGTAGCCTAATAATAGAAAACGTAATTGAGAATGTTAAAATTTCTTTTGTTGAGAGTTATCCCTTCTAGTTTGGGTCTCTTCTCATATGTTTAGTATTCTACTTTTTGAATTCATTACCATAAAAAGAGAGTATTAAGTGAATTTATAGCATCCCTATCACAAAGTAAGTTTACAAATATTTGAAATGTATGAAAGATAAAGAAAATGAATGGAAAGCTTATTTCTCATCCTTGTAGATGGATTTTTGCTACGCCTATTAGTGAGTTTGAGGAGGGTTCCTCCTCCAGTAAGAAGGAGTTAGAGGTTGTCATTGGTGGTTCCCCTATGGAACCTAAAAGGATGAAAATTAGCACAAAGGATGTCATCACTATCTCAAAAGAGAAGGTGAAGGAAGAAGAGTCTTTTCCTAGATCTAAATCTTTCAATCTAGATGATTAAGGTGATATGATAAATATTGTTGAAATTTGGAATGCCTACTCTCTGTTCAGTAGGCCTAGAATTGAAGATGCCTTAGTTGATTATTTGGTAAAAAAGGGTACTACTATTTTTGTTGTTTATGAATCATTACTGGATGATCTAGTAGAAGATTTTGGAGAAAGGTTGTTGTGGGAAGGATTGAAGGACATAAGATCAAGGCTATGATTGAGAGAAGGTGTGTCAAAGCCAAATATAATTTATCCAAACACATTTGTGAGACAAAACAATGCATAAGGAAATGTCTGACATCTAAAGGTATTGAATTTGGTGGCCTATTGTTGTTGATAATTTTAGGAGCAGAATTAAAGCTATTGAATCTACATTGAATGATATTGGAAAGTGTTTTGACTTCTTCAAAGATAAATATGGAAAACAAAGAAAAAGAGTAGGATAATTTCAAGCTCAGTTATTGTCTATTCAGAGACAAAGGAAATATTTGGCTAAAACTTTCTGGTTGGTCAAAGAAGTTGTTAAGGTTTGGTTGGATCATCTCTCTAGGATACTTTCTGATGCAGAAGATTGTGAACTTTAGTGCTTGTCTCTAAACTGGTCATCATCATTTGAGCTGTTGGCTCTATTGGACTATATGTGTGCCAAAATGGTTTTTGTTGTGCAAGCTTCAAAGAGGATTCTTCCAACTGTGACATAAAGGTACAAGAAATTTTTTCATGTGAAGTGTTATTTTTTCTATATTTCTTGAATGTTCTTATTTGGCCCTTTCCCCTTGATGGAAAAAAGGGTGAGAAAATGAATAGAAAAAAAAACAAAAAGATGAATTAATTTTCTTGACTAAGGGGGAGTGCTTGGAGTTTTGTTTTTGCAGTTTTTGTGTTTTTGATTTTTTGTTGTTTTGCCATCACTACAAAAGGGGGAGATTGTTGATAAGTTGTTGAGATGATTTAGCATTATTTTCATTTATGTCAAAACCTAGGATCTGAAAGTTTGTGCTCTGGATGATATACATAAGTGATCTATCCTATCGTGTGCTTTGATGTTGAGCAATGTAGATATTATCCTTGATCTAGATATGGAAGTACTTCTAGGACATCCATGGAAGACAATTAATGTAGAATAATTAAGATTAATCTTTTGATATTGGTTGTTGTGCTCAAAGCTTATTTTGGGTATCCTTGCTATCCAAACATTCAAGCTAATAGCAAGTGTCGGGAAGAAGTAACCTATATTGCAGAGGTTGTGCAAGGAAGGTGGGTAGAAGATTCTTGACCGGATCTGTTGTAGACAAATATTATGCTTTTAACCGAAAATGACTTCATGCATATGTAGATGCAGCTTCATCAGTTCATGTTTTTTTAGTAAGATTATTTTATATTTTTTATTAATTAGGTAGTGAGACCTATTGAGAATTTTTTGATATTATTTAGCATTGTTTCCATTGATTTCAAAACCTGGGATCAAGAAGCTTGTGCTCTAGATGATATAGATAAATGATCTATCCTATCATGTGCTTTGATGTTTCATAGTGTGGATGTTATCCTTGATGGGGATATGGAAGTATTTATTTTTGGGACATCTATGGAAGACAGTTAATGTAGAATAATGAAGTATAATCTTCTGATGTTGGTTGTTGTGCTCAAAGCTTACTCTAGGTATCCTTGTTATTTGGACATTCATGTAGCATGTTACATTTTTTGGTATGTCTAAATGTGTTTCTCCAGTTGGTACTGAAATTTATGAAAATCAAGATTTGGTGTTGGTTGTGGCATTCCCATTGGCTCTAGAATATATTTCATGTAATTCAAAATTTTCTATCTTTTGATAATTATGTTATGTGTTGAACCTATCTTATGTATGACCTATTTATGGGTCCCTTGGTAACATGGTAAGAAGATCTCTATTGCGACCTATCTTTTGGGTCTGGTGCTAGCGTGCCAAGCCTTATTGAATATTTCAAGGTTGTTCTTCAAGTTGACATGTTTTGTGTTGACAACATTCAAATTGTGTCTGGACAACTTAGGAATTTATGAACGAATGGAATGGTATAAGTAAAATTGATTTTGTTCGATGAAATAACAAGTATGGTGTGTGGAAGCAAATAAAAGGGTGTGAAGGATTATGTGATAAGAAAGTTGAAGGAAAGTGTCAGGAAGAAGTAATCTGCTTTGCAGAGGTTGTACGAGGAAGGTGTGTAGAATATTCTTGGCTGGATCTATTGCAAACATATATTGTGCTCTAAACAGGAATTGACTTCATGCATATGTACAACTTCATCAATTCATTTTTTTTAGTGAGACTATTTTGTAATTAGATGTTTTAATTGGGAATTTAGCCCACAGGTAGTGAACCTTACCTATAGTGAGAAAATTCGGCAGTGAGACCTTGTAAAAATCACCTTAACCGGTGTTTTATAATTAAGAATTAGCATTCTCCATGGTTTTTCCCTTCTTGGGTTTTCATGTAAATTCTAGTGTTCATTGTGCATGGTGTTGTGTGATTTCATGTTCATATCTGTTAAATTATTTTCTAACTAATTTAATTTTTCTCCAGATTAGTTAAAGTCAAGAAAATTATTTTATAAAAACTAATTCACCATCCCTCTTAGTTATATGGACTGTTCAATAATTGGTATCAAAGATTGGTCCCTTGCAGATAAAGCTTAACTGCTTGAGGTTGATCTTGGCTACTTGAAGAAGATGGAATGAGATTATTAGTATGAGGAAGAACTAAATATAATGTTAGATGATATGGAAAGCACAAAATCTAAAAATGAAGAATTTAAAGAAAACCTCAAGGAGGTAAATGCTTATATCTCAAATCTAAGGGAGAAAATATAGAAATTCAAAGCAAGACACAAAGAGTTCAACCACTAATTAAAGGATTCAAAGGAAAGTATTATGGATTTACAACTACAGTTGGATGAATGCAAGAATATTGAAGAAAATATCAAGGATACCATCAAACATAAATCAGAAGAAAATGAGAAGTTAGATCAAGAGTTAAGAAGGTTGAAATCAGAAGCAAAAGTATGTGAAAGTAGCATAATTCTAGATCAACTCTTGTCCCTACAGAAATTTCACAAGGATAAGGGAGGACTTGGCTTCTCTGATGAAAGCTCAAATCTAAACACTGAGGGTGAATACAATGTAGTTGAAGCTGAAGCGAGATCTATTATAACAAGCAAGGTTCAAAACTCTAGAACATCTACAAAAGGACCTTTGGTTAGGAAACCAAATGCTCAAAGGTACTTATCATTTAATGCTATTATTTTCTATGCAAAAATTTTGGACATAAGGTTGTAGAGTGTAGAAGCAAGAAGGAACCAATTACTCAATGCTTATAAGCAAGAAGAAATGGAATGAGTAATCTCTTTCATGGTAATTGATATTTATACCATGGTTATGGTCACAAAGTCAATTAGTGTAGATCTAGGGTTCACTTAGTTAGGTCAAGACAAAGATGTTACAAGTGCATTCAACCCTGACATTATGCTAACACATGCAGATATGTTGCTCCAAAAATACCTAAAAAAATAATGAAGATTGTAGAATCAGATGAATCTAAGAAGAAGAACATCATGGTTTGGAAGAAAATGGAAACAAGTGTGGAGAACTCTTCTATGGTACCAGATCTTGGTACAAGCTCTTTCGTAATTTGAACCAGCTACCTTGGCTCAGGGGAATTTCACAATGTGTATCCTAATAGTTCCCCATCTCCAAAGTAGTATTGATGTGTTTTGAACATGACTAAATTTGATCTTGTTGGTGATGTATGATGAAGCTTAATCTGGTTGATTGAAAAGAAAAGTAGAATTGATGGTGTCATCGATGTAAGTTTTTGGCAGAAAATCATCATGAGAAATTAAGGATAAACAATGGAGTTTCCAATCATATCTCATAATCTACAAAGAAGGAGAAGAAGTTTCACTAAGTGATAAAATATTGAATAACATAATCACGACAATGGAATCTTTGTTGGTTAATAGTGAAATCAATGGCAATATTCTACTAAGGCTAAAAGGAGTAGAGTTGGATGAATTTGATCATTGAAAAATGAAGGAAATGGAACTAGGGTTGAAGACTAATGAATTTTAGAACATAAGTGCCCTTGGTATGGATTTATGGGGAGAATTCCCCTAGATTTCCAACAAAGAGTCTGTCTTGTTCCTATTGAGTTGACTCAAGGATGGTAGCATCATTTTGGACAAACCTTGTCCAATCACTAAGGAAGCCATTGAAGCTATTACTGGATTGTGCAGTGTTGTTGACCTTCGTGGGAAGAAAATAGTGAAATACAGAGACATGGAGGAACTTACTGGTATCAACAAAGACCCTCAAGCTCTATTGATAAATACCATTATTGATCCTACAGTAAGGTATGTTACTTATAGTATCACTTACAAAATCGATTTCCAAAATCATGAAGGTTCTACTTCAGCTATTGATGTGTATCTTGTACATAAGATGGTGAAGGAAAATAAATAGTTTGACCTATGTAGCCTAATAATGGAAAACCTATTTGAGAATGTCAAAATTTCTTTGGTTGAAAGTTATCCCTTTCGATTTGGGTCTCTGCTCATATGTTTAGTATTTTACTTTTTGAGTTTGCTACCATCAAAAGAGAATCTTAAGTGGAAGTCTTGCATCCCTTTCAAAAATTAAGTTTACAGATATTTGGAATGTATGGATGATAAAGAAAATGCATGAAAATTTTATTTCTCATCCTTATAGATGAATCTATGCTCCGGTGAGATGGTGTCTAGTGCTATGCCTATTAGTTAGCTTGAGGAGGGTTCCTCTGGTAAGAAGGAGTTAGAGGTTGTCATTGGTGGTTCCCCTCTAGAACCTAAAAGGAGAAAAATTAACACAAAGGATGTCATTTCCATCTCAGAAGAGAAGGATAAGGAAGAAAATTCTCTTCCTAGATCTAACTCTTTCAATCCAAATGAAGTTCATTTAGTTTTGAATGAAGGTGATATGAAAAAGATTGGTGAAATGTGGTATGCCTGCTCTCTGGGAAGTAGGCCTAGAATTAAAGATGGTTTTGTTGATTATATGCTCAAATATGGTATTATTGTTTCTGTTGTTTCTAACTCATTATTGGATGATCTAGTAGAAGTTGTTGAAGAAAATATTTTGTGGGAACGACCTGAAGGACATAAGATCAAAGCTATGATTGAGAGGTGTCTGAAATCCAAAAAAAAGTTATCCAAACACATTGGTGAGACAAGAAAATGCATTAAGGAGATTCCTGACATATACATGTATTGTCTCTGGTGGCCTACTACTGTTGATAATTTTAGAAGAAAAATTGAAACTATTGAATCTAAATTGAATGATATTGGAAAGTTTTGACTTCTTCAAAGATAATGGTTGAAAACAAAAAATAAGAGCGATTGAGTTGCAAGTTGAGTTATTGTCTACTCAGAGATAGAGGGAAGATTTGGTTAAAAAAATTAGGTTGGTCAAAGAAATTGTTGAGGTCTAGTTGGATCATCTCTCTAGGATACTTTTTGATGTAGAGGATTGTGAATGAAACTGCCCATCTCTAGACTAGTCATCTTCATTTATTCTTTTGAATCTACTAGACAATATGTGTGCCAGAATGGTTTCTCTACTGCAAGCTTGGAAAAGGAATCTTCTAACTATAAGAGAGAGGTTCAACAAAAAAATTCATGTGAAAAGTGTTATTTTCACTTGATCTCCTGAATTTTATTATTTGGCCCTTTTCCTTTGATGGAAAAAAGGTGGAGAAAAATGAAGAGAAAAACAAAAATCAGAAAAAGGTATTAAATTTCTTGACAAAGGGGGAGTTCTTGGAGTTTTGGAGTTTTGTGTTTTCGATCTTTTGATACTTTTCCATCAATGCCAAAGGGGGAGATTGTTGAGAAGTTATTGAGATGATTTAGCATTTTTTTCATTGATTTCAAAACTTGGGATCTGGAAGGTTGTGCTTCAGATGATATACATAAATGATTTATGCTATCATGTGCTTTGATGTTGCATAGTGTGGATGTCATCCTTGATCCGATGGAAGTACTTATTTTTGGGACATCCATGGAAGATAGTTAATGCATAATAATGAAGTCTAATATTTTGACATTGGTTGTTGTGTTTAAAAATTACTTTGGGTATCCTTTCTATCTGGACATTCATGTAGAATGTTACAAGTTTTGGTATGTCTAATTGTGTTTCTCTGGTTGCTACTCAAATTGATGAAAATTAAGATTTGGTCTTGGTTGTGGCATTCCCATTGGCTCCAAAATATATTTCATGTAATTCAAAGATTGCTATCTTTTGATAATTTTGAACATTATATACATTGAACCTAGATCTTATGTTTGACCTATTTATGGGTCCCTTGGTAATGTGGTAAGAAGATATTTATGTGGAACTTATCTTTTGGGTCCAGTGCTAGCATGCCAAGCCTTATTGAATATTTCAAGTTTGTTCTTCAAGTCGACATGTGTTGTGGTGACATTATTCGAATTGTGTCTAGCCGACTAAGGGATTTATAAAAGAATGGAATGGTATAGGTAAAAGTTGATTTTGTTCGATGAATAAAGAAGTATGGTGTGTGCGAGTAGATAAAAGGGTATGAAGGATTATGCAATAAGAAAGCTAAAGGCAAGTGTCAAGAAGAAGTAATCTACTTTGCAAAGGTTGTGCAAGGAAGTTGTGCAAAATATTCTTGACTAGATCTATTGTAGATAGATAATGTGCTCTAAACTAGAACTAACTTCATGCATATGTAGATGCAGCTTCATTAGTTCATTTTTGTCAATGAGAATATTTTGTAATCAGATGTTTTAATTGGGAAGTGAGCCCACCAACAATTAGCCTTACCTATAGTGAGAAAATTTGGTAGTGATCCCTTGTAAAAATCACCTTAACTGGTGTCACCTTAGCCATTTTTTTATAATTAAGAATTAGCATTCTTCATGGTTTTCCCCTTCTTGGGTTTCCACATAAATTATGGTGTCCATTGTGCATGGTGTTGTTGTGTGCTTTCATGTTCATATCTGTTAGGCTTTTTTCTGACTAATTTAAGTTTGCTCTGAATTAATTAAAGTCAAGAAAATTATTTTATAATAACTGATTCACCCCCCTCACAGTTATCTAGAATATTCAAAAATTGGTATCAAAGCTTGGTCCCTTGCAGATAAATCTTAACCACTTGAGGGTGATCTTGGTTGCTTGAAGAAGATGGCAGGAGATTATTAATTTGAGTAAGAACTGAAGATAATGTTAGATGATATGGAGTGCATGGAATCTAAAAATGAAGAATTGAAGGAAAACCTCAAGGAGATAAATTATTGTATCTCAAAGTTAAGGGAGAAAATCTAAAAATTAAAAGCAAGACATAGAGAGGTTAGTCAGGAATTAAAGGATTCAAAGGAAAGTATTATGGATTTAAACCTACAGTTGGATGAATGAAAGAATATTGAAGAATATCTTTATTGAAGAAGAGGTTGGAGGTCAAGAGAAAGGCTTACCTCTGAAAGTTGGAGGTAAGGAGGAAGCCATACCCTCTTAGCCTAAAAAATGAAGCTTAGTCATTTTTTTCAGAGAAAATAATGAAGCTGAGAAGGTGAAGGATGAAGACTAAGGGCTTGAAGAATATTTTAAAGGTCAAAATTGAGACCGTCGAAGGTCAGAGGTCGGACCAAAGGCTTACCTCTTACCTAAAGAAGGTAATAGGTAAAAGGTAAGTTGAAGGGTGAAGTCCAATAGAATAAATGCGTAAAGGATGGAAGAGGAAAGAGGGAAATTCAACCCTCAAATTTTGAAAATGAATTTAAGCCATAACCAAATCTTGAAACAAAAACAAGCTTCAATGGTTGGAGGTAAGGCTTGAGGCTTACCTTTAATCGATAGAGGGTAAAGGGTAAGGATGAAGATTGACACCCAAAATACTTAGAGGAAAAAGGAGTGAAAATAAGAAGGAGAAAGAGTGATGGAGAAAGCATGAAGGTAAGCATGTAAGTGATAGCCCGAAACCCTGAAATTCTAGGACTTAGAAAAATCTAGGAAACCTCCAAGGAAAAAATCATGCAAGATGGCCTATGGGGAATTTCTCAGATCGGTTATCAATGATGGGACATCAAATGGGGGAATGAAATGTCAACACTAACATAAAGATATCATCCTTATTCTTCATGTAATCATACAACAATATAGAAGAATGGCCTTCATAACAATTGTAATTGTCGACATGGTTACCTTTGTTATTAATGACTAGCATTCATTAATAATCATGAATAATGTCATGTGTGGATAATCTCCTTGCTCTTACATAAATAATCTATTACATCTTTGGTCTTATGATTTTGGTATCAATATTTAAGGTACATGATTTAAGGTTTAAAATTTATCATTAATATTTTAAGGTTTCACTCAACATGTACTATATAATATTTTTCATTTAGGGTTCAACATTCATTATCCAATGTTTGGGCCATCCGTATGATTTTGGCTTATTATGGAATTGATTTAATGTTGCAATGTGAATAACACATTGACATTAAGTCTTGGGCCCTTGTGAACTAAAAGGATTCAAATGTTATCTTAATTAAGTGTTGTAAAGTGTTGTAACATACTTTCACACTTTTTTAAGGTCTTGTTAATAAAATAACCTATTTTCATCATTTACCAAGCCTTATTTCAAAGTGTTGTAAAGTGTTGTAACACACTTTCACACTTTTCTAGTTTTTTCATTAATAATTGGGATTTCTTATGCTTTAATTAGCCCCATTTTGCATCCAGGAGTGTTATCTATATGTATTTTTTATAATAATCCTGACAAATATCATTTAAAACATCAAAATCCTAAAACCCACCTCAAATTCCTAATGTGGGACTCATTCACCATTATGGGTGAATGAGTCCCCTTAGGTGGGACCCATTCACCTAGGGTGGTAAATGAGTCCCCTTTAACTCAAAATTCAAATTTAATTTAAATTTATAGCAGGTTTTTATTCTCCAAGATCTAAGGTTGGCCTGTAGTGTTGTAATTTCGAGAATTATTGCATAATTGAGTATAAATACAAGGTTCTTTCTCTCATTCTCATCCCCAACCATTCAAGTATTCATGCATATAGTTCACAAGAGAATTTGAGCATTCACAAGACCATTCAAGGCATTCCAAGGGAATATTATCAAGCATTCAAGAGCATTCT
The DNA here is from genome assembly GCA_007258455.2 of Sequoia sempervirens. NCBI lineage: Eukaryota > Viridiplantae > Streptophyta > Pinopsida > Cupressales > Cupressaceae > Sequoia > Sequoia sempervirens. Next base: position 295,920,100 of record VDFB02086081.1, read on the forward strand.
TCAAGTGTCAATCATCATATCAAACATTGTTTGCATCATGTTGTTTTAGAGCTAACAATTGTGGTGTAGGATTGTGTGATTCAAATAAGCATTACATTCAATATTTATCAATATCAAGCTAGATTTCAAGTCCTCATCCATTGGAACCATTACTTACATGTTTACAACACTTTATTACAATGGTTTGTGAGTTGCAACATCATTATTTGTTCATTCATGATCATTCTCTATTCTATTTCATTTCATTTTAAGGTTTTAATTACCAACAAGGGGTTTGACCAAGGAAAACCCCTATTCACTAACTTGACAACATTTTTCCCTCTCTTTGCATGTGATTTGTAGGTCTAAGTTGGGGATTTATCAAGGATCAAGATTGGAGAAATTTTCATCAAGTTGTCAAAGCAATTCAAAGTTGTCAAAGTTGTAAACAAGCCTTGGAGAAGCTTAGAGAAGGTCTACAGGCTGAGTTTTGTAGTTTCAAACCTGGACCTAAATTAGGAACATGAAAGCAGATTGAGAGCTACAAAATTTAGTTTTGAATTTCTAGAAATCTAGAAGTAGACTGATTAACCACTATTGGTGAATGAGTCCAATTGTACCTGTCTGTTAGGGATTTTTGAAAATCTAAGTACCCATTTGTCTGAAACCTATTCCAGTACAATTTATCAAAAATTGGAATGATTCACCCAGCTTGGCGTGTGAGTCCTAGTTAGCTTTAACAATGGATTTTTCAAGATTCTAGACCTCCAATATACCTTCTTTAGTTTCCTAGGTCCAGTTTTACAATTTTCTGTTACATTTTACTTGCATTTCTAGGTCATTCTACATATCACACTATTTTTTCCAACCTTTTGATTTTTCCATGTTTACACTTGGTGGTGAACCCCTTTTATTTATATCCAGTCCCTAGGCCAACTCGATTTTTAGACTTCAATCACTTTTGCATTGAAATCTTGAGGGTTATCCTTGGGTGAAACCTTCCCCACATAGACCACATTTTTCATAGACCCCATTTTTAGAGGTTCCATCTTGGTGAAATTGCATTTAGGATAGCATAATTCTGATTTGGAGTGCATTTACATCGTAGAGTTATATTGCACTAAAATTTCATTGCGTTTTGCATTGGTTAATTTGCATTCTAGGGATTCAAATTTTGCATTAGTAAAAATCTCATTTAGCTTGTATTATTGCATTCAATTCAATTGAAAATTTCTAAAATTATGCATTTGCATTGCATATGTGCATTAGAAAACATAAAAAGCATAAAATCCAATTTAAAAACTATGAAAATTATCAAAAAAACTAGTACCTAGACTCATTTTCCACTAGGGAGAATCATTCCATTTGCATATTTTTCATTGCATTTTCTGGCATTTAATCTCCATTTTTTGAGTTTTTGTTTTTTTTTTCTACATCTCTATCTTATTTTCCAGAATTTCAGTTATAAGCACTTCATTGTTCTTAGTTTACATTGCCTTTGTGCTCACCCTGCATTTAGTATCCTTTGCATGAGTGTTTGGTGTCCCATTGCTAATACCATAGTGAGAAGAATTTTGATACTCATGGCATCCCATGATATCACAATCATTGTGGATCTTGGGTTATCTATAGCTTCCACTCCTAGTATTGACACTAGTATACTAGGCATGGATAACACCCTTAGCAACTCTTTGCTTTCAAGTAGCATCCAAGTTGAACCAAGGAATGATAATATCCCACAAAAGAAAATAATTCAAATTCATGAGGACTTAGTAAACCTACAAAATCAAATAATCCTTGAAAAAAATTCAACTACTACAATTCCCACCATAGAAAACATTCACTGCATGCTTGAAAGTGAAGATGGACTTGACCTTGTGAAAAACATAGTTTAGATCTTTGGAAAACATCTTCCTTCAACCCCTGGTGTTCCTATACCAACAAACAATGTCACAAGCCAAGAAGGAACCCAAATTCCTCCTCCTTCAACAATAACCTCAATACCTACCTATACCACTCCTTAAGTTACAAGAACAATGCAACAATCTAGTAATGTGATTCCTTCCTTAGGTATTCTTGCTAGCATCCCTAGTTCCTATGTGGCATCACATGTTATATCTTCTACCACATTACTACCTATAAGCATTCCATTCATTTTTCCTACCAATACATACACTCCATCACCATTTTCACTTCCATCTCATACCACAAGTAATGAGTAATGATCCTCTCATAACACAACTTTCCCAAACTGTTTCATCGATGTAAAAAAAAAATTCCACTATAAACCAAAATCAGAATGGACCACCCACATATTATGTCAAATGTAGTCCATTGTCTTTAGATATATTGAGAACACCAATGCCACAAGGTGTAGAGGTTCCTAGATTTGAAAAATATGGAGGGAAGGGAGATCCTTCTAACTATGTTAATTCCTACACTCCCTTATGTAGTGACTTTGTCCTTGATGATAAATTGTTGGCAAAAAAATTCCCTAGTTCTTTAAAAGATACTACCTTGGAATGGTTTTCCTCTTTACCAAAAAATTCAATTCATTCATTCAATGAACTTTTTGATGCATTTTTTAAACCATTTCCAAGTGCATATGACTCCCAAGATGACCTTGGCCAATTTGATGAGATGCTAGCAAAAAGAGGGTGAAAAGCTCACTGAATTTATCTCACGCTATCAATCACTTTATTCCCGGATCAATTTCAGGGTTCCCGACCCACACCTTCAAAAAATGTTCATAGAAAACTTATAAAGAAAATTTTAAGACAAGTTAACCATGATGAAATTCCCATCCTTCATGCACCTATGCACTTCCCTATGTGATTATCAAAATTCAGTTAGTAGTCGAGATACAAAGTTTGCTTCTAACTGAATTGAGAAATCTGAACCCGTAAACGAAAATAATGCCCAACCTTTTAGAAAGAAAAAAAAAGGGCTCCTTCAATTTAATCCTCCTCAACAACCAACTCAAAATGTTGACAACCAAGTAGTAGTTGTCAAATCCATGGTTCCATTTAGTTATGGAGATCTGAAAAGACAACTCGACACCCTTCATAACACAATGGCCAACTTTTACAATAGAAAATTATTACCTTGCCTCTCATGAAAACACTTGACCCTAATAAGAATTTACCCCCAAGTTCGAAATCCAATGCTTATTGCCACTATCATTGACAAAATGGACATGATATAGAACATTACAAGCATCTTAAACATTTGGTGCAAGACCTCATTAATTCTGGTCATCTATCCATTGGAGGTCTTAGTGATCAAGGCAATAAATCCATTGGCCCTCCAAATAAAAACTTGTAAATTTTCACCAATCCAATGCTAAAACATGATATATTTTTTTTTTCAAAGATAGCGAAACTACAAAGAATGGTGTGATGAATGTTGATATATATGATGAAAATAATGATCCTATCCTAATTACTATCAATGTTAATCCTATGGATTAAATGTTCAAGGTGATATATGTCATCCCTCGTAAGGGTCGAACCAAGAGTCCTCTTGACATTGTTTTCTCCTCTAAGGATATACCTAATAATTTTCTTGATGGTACTCTCTACATAGTTGACCATATCTATGATAAGCCCACTAATGGGATACTAATATAACCCACCTATGGAGATAATGTGATCACTGAGGAATTTCTACTTTTGCATGAACTCTATCAAGACAAATATGATAGACAAAAAGCAAGGATCAAGACACACAATGGTTTTTCTTGTCCTACGATAGGATCAATCACCTTACCATTACAACTAGAACCAAAAACATTAGATGTCACATTATCTATCATCCCATAGTTGTACCAATTTTGTTTGAGGCTAGGCCATCCATGGCTTCACTCAATGAAATTTGTCCCTTCGGTTGTGCACAAATGCTTAAAGTTTCCCTTTGACAATGAAATATTTACTGTTCACCATAGTGGATTTAAACCCTTGTCTTCCAAAGGAATATTTTCCTTAGAAGCCTTTTGGTCCAAGCCCATGAAACCTATCAAGCAATGAGAATACTTATTTTTCATATCTTACCAAAAATTCTAAGCAAAGAAAATAGCTGAACTATCCCTCTGAAACATGTCCCCCTCTACTTCTACATCTCCCATCCTTGACGAAACTATGCTTGAACCTAAACAAGACCTAAACAACTTGAACTGTTGATTTTTGGTTCCTAGGGCTTCTCTAACTTTTCTAGAGGGTTTTTCACCTAAAAGGAGAGAAGTAGGCCAAAAATGCTAATGGTTCATTCAATTTAATGTTATTTGTTATTTTGTATAACCTAAATGAACCTAACTAAATGCAATTGATTGATATAAATGAATGAAGATGAATTCAAAACTGCAATTAAAGCTATGTTTGAAAACACACTGTGATATGCAAACAACTAAGTAAATGAAGAAATTATGCAGAACAAAAAGGAAAGGGATGAATCTGAGTGCATCTGTATTGAAGTGTGATGATTTTGGAGTGTTCTCGATGCTGATGGAAATTACTAATTTTTCATAGTGGGTCTCATTCGCCTAGGGTGGCAAATTAGTCCTCCTCCTGGTGAAAAACTATCAGAAGCAAGTTTTTGTTTGTCGGGATCTGAAGTCTAACAAAAATTCATATTTTTAGTCACTCATTCACCATATCTAGTGAATCAATCCTCTCCCAATTTTTTTAAAAATCAGGAGACAACTTTGCAACACCAAATCTGGAAAATTCTACTTTTTGGGTTGTCGAAGTCAATTATGCAAAAAATGGATAGAAAACCTTCTCCAAGCTAGAAATAGACTTAAGTTGACTTGAATCACCTAGTTGACTTGTAAATCAATCTTCAACACCAAAGTTCTTGTCAAATCTACATACCTAGGTCTACAAACAAACATGCAATATGGAAAAAATGTTTAAGGTTAGTGAATAGGGGTTTGCCTTGGTCAAACCTCACTTTTGGTAATAAAACCTTCAATAAAGAAATGAAATGCAAAGGAATGATAAACTAACATGAAATTTCTATTAACTTACTGAAACCTTGATGATGCAATTCTGAAGTAATGTCAATGGCTACTTCAAAGTGCTTGAATAGTGCTTGAATTAATGTTGTAAAATGCTTGAATACTTGAGTGAATAGGTGGATAAGTAAACTTGATCAATGGGGGTTGAAATGAGATGAAAATCACTTATTTATACACACTTGTGCCTTAGTTACCCATTCATACCTCATCACAGGCTGACATCAAGTGATTTTGAATAAAATCCCGAAAGGAAATTTAAAATATTTTGAATTTGGGGCCAAGGGGGACTCTTTTGCCACCCATGGTGAATGGGTCCCACCTACGACCTAAAAACTATTGGAGTTATGGGAAAACACTGAGAGAGGGGGGGTGAATTAGTGTCTGAAACTTTTTCAACTTTGACCAAGATGTTTAATTCTGATTTCCTTTTCTTTCAACAATAGAGTAGAGTTATCACTTTTGAAAGCACAAAGAAATGACAACATTAACTCAGTCTATTTGACAACTTATAAAAATATGATTTGGGTGAGATATCTTGCAGTTGCTAGAACATAGCACAGATTTGATCTCAATATTACTCTAATTAATGCATTCATGAGTTGAATGTAATCATTCATAAACATAATTGAGAACAATAAACCCAACTATGAACTGAAACAACAATCAACACAGAAAAGTAGTGAGCACACAGAAGAACAAAGAGACAAAAGATTTGCCGAGTGGAAAACCCTCCCGGGGTAGAAAAACCACTCCAAAACTGCCTTACTGGCTTAAACTTCAAAAATCACTTTTAACAATGCCTTATAGGCTAATTTCTAAGCACCAACTCAAGGAGCACCAACCCCTCATTTAGAGACACCAATCTCAAGGAGCACCAACCCCTTACTCAGATTTCAGAATTACAATAATAATATATCAAAGGATCTCTCTGTTTTCAGTTAAGTTCATAACACTCTGCTTCTAATACACTAGGAATCTAACTCTTGTATTACAAATTTTTCCTATACATCTCTTGATACAGCCAAAATAACTCTCTCAAAATTATAGGCCAACAACATCTTCACTATTTTCAACATTGGTTTTTATATACATTCCAAGTGTGTCAGTTACGAAGAAATCTTCAACAAGCATTTTTCACCAGATTCTCAAATTCTCTTGCTGATTTTTGAATATGAAGCTGATTCATAATGATCTGTAGTTTATGGAAAAAATCAGAGAAACGCCTATCCATAAATCTTTTAATTTTTGTGCTAAAACATGAGATTTCAAATTGTAACTGAAATATTTTCATCAAAGTCATGACAGCCCACAAACAAAAAATCATATCTTCTGAAATCTTAGAGAATATTTTCTAGAGAATCGATACCAACCAAAGATGTCGCCATGCAACTAAACTTAGAAAATCACATGTCGGCCATAGAGATAGAGTTTTTAAACGTTTGCTGAGACATCTAGACAAGTATGTCGAAGGAAAATTTAACGTTAAACATACTTTGGTTTCTTTTGTTTCACCGTGACCCTTTGTTATCAGGTAGACCCAATAGAGAATTCACTTTGTTTTGCCGAAAGCCCCGAGCTCACAATAGATCACCAAGACATTAATGATCTCACACTGACATAAACCTTTTTCCTTATGTACATCACTATAACATTATGATATTAGGGAGACCTCCTGTAGAGCACACCATGTCTTTCTGAAAGTCTTCAACCACTTGTGTGTCGCTATGACATTATATAGTCGGGGAGATGTTATACAACCAACATTGAGTTTCACTAATGGGCTTGTTCACTGAGACATCAACAAGTCTCTCATAGAGATCTTCTTTAGTTTCATTCACTATCATTGTGACCAAATGATATCAGAGAGACCTCTTGTAGACTTCATAATGTTTTGTCGAGAGTCACTTTGATACACATTGTCGCCGTGAAAATTCAAAACCTATGCCAAAGTCCTTTGTCATTTCCAAGTCACCAAGACAATACATAGTCAAGGAGACACTATATAGACTACCCCTTGTTTTGTCAAAACATCCCGAGCTCATCTTGGATCGCCAAGACAGTATCAATCTTACACCAATGAGCCTTTGATAGAAATCCCTTGTGTGATGTCACTGTAACAAAAAGTTTCTCTCGCCGATGCACCCTTCTAACTTATGAGGGTCGCTATAACATACCAATATCGGGGAGACCTCTCGACGAAAGCTTGAGTCATACTGAAAAATATTCATTTACTCAGAGTCACTGAGTTAGGATAGATCCTATGCCAACAGAGTTCTTTTGTGTTCCATGGGAGAAACCAGAGGTCACTCGCCGAGACCTCTCGCCAAAAGCCCTAGCTCTTACTAAAGAGACTACCTTTATGTTTTTGGTCAGTGTAGCAAATCAAATTCACCAAGACATTATATCGATAGCCATTAGTTTCACCGATAAGTCTCCATATGCATACGGTCGGTGAGACACACTTTAATTCGTTGAGATACTAAACTAAATACTCCAAGTCTGGCTAAAGTGAAACTTTCATTGTGCCCATCGGTGAGACCAAAAAAAATCACTAAGACCATATGATGACACCACAACTCTCGCTAATAGACTTCTGCATGCACTAGTCGGGGAGACAATATGATTTCGCTATGACCTCAACCCGACGGCCAAACTCATGCCAATATGCTTATTCTAAAGTGGGTCGATGTGACATTGCATGCTCAATGAAACATTACATCGAAGATAATTTCCTTTTCTGATATGCTCATTCTGAAGTGGGTTGGGGAGACATAATGAAATCGATAAGACCTTATCCCAACGGTATTACATATGCCGATAGAGAACACTTTTCTGTCACTGAAACCAAAGACAAGTCTTGCCAAAATAACCTTTCTTGTGCCAATCACCAAGACACAAAACGCTCGATAAAACAACATGCCGATAGGGATTTCTTACGTTGATGAACCACCATATGCATTAGTCGATGAGACCCGACTCATTCGGTAAGACCTCTCAGCGGTGACAAACCTCATGCTGATAGACTTTTCTTCTATCACGAAGACCATGATCATTGTCACGCCAAAAGCTACCTATATATAAGAACAAATCATTATGACATCAGAAATGTCTTGCCAATAGGCAACACAAAAATTTATTAGAGAATTGGATCAGGGAGACCCAAGCATTTTCATGCTGAAATGTTCATTTTCTGTCACAAGATAAAGCATGAGAACCAATCAGAAACTGTCAACAAGTAGAATCAGCTGAAGGGGATTTTGTCATCAAGGACAAACCATATGATCACAACTGAGATCCAACAAACTACCCCTTAGTCCTTGATGGAAAAACACAAATGACTCTCCCCCTTTTTGCCTCAATGACAAAGAATAGAAGAGAAGAATGTGCATTGCTAGGAAACAAAACTGAGAAGCCAACCAAATACCATAAGAACCAGCTGCAAATAGAGCAATAGTGCAGCAGACATATTGAATAACTTCACATCACCAATACAAGATAGAGCATCATACTGTAACAACACAACTTCACTCACTTCAAATGCACAGAAATTATCAGAGAAATCAGCAGTAACAACCCGTGCAATAACTTCCACTTCAAAATAAAAAACTTAATAACATCATGTAGATAATCTATCTTCAAGGCATCACACCAAAGCTCTCTCCTTTTGTTTCTATCAAAACATGAATTCAAGCAGCTTTCATATATATAACTTGCACTCACTTTCACACACAACACTCAATTTCAAAGTTCAAAAATAAGTTCCAGCCATACACGATGAGGTTAATACTACCAGTCACCTTCCTTCATCGAAACACAAATAACAGAGCACATCCCATGAACATACACAATTCTCAAGATTGTTGTAGCAACCTACTTAGATCGCTATACCATACTCAAAAGACCAAAAAACTCAATTACTTCATAACAACTTGCAAAAGACATTGTAACTATCTTCATTCAGCACACAATCTTAACTCAGCTTCTTCATGCAACACCGAATAATATCATCACAAAAATAATTCATAACATCAAACATGTTTTTCAATCACTGTTCTCCAAAGATAAATCCATCGACATCCCTTCAAAAACAAAGGCTTTCTTATCTTTAATATGTTGAGGAACTCACATGTATGTCTCCACACCGCTCAAAAATGTCATAAGGACATACCATTATTTCCAAAAACCAAGCATCCAAAAGGTTCATTTAAAAACAATGTCCACTATCATTTCAAAAACTTTTGAAAACTATCAACCATTAGACCAAGCAAAAACATTCCTTAACATCTTATACCACCAAAAGAAAATGCAAGATGCCATACCTCATTCTAGACTCCATAGGGGTAAAATATATTACCATAATAGACTCCCCCTAAGTCTTTTCTTCTTCTCAAGACCTGGAAGGAAACACTTGTGCAAGGAGTGCACAAGGAGTTTTCTCATACGCACCTTTATTGCTCTTATTTTCATCTTGATTGCTCTTTCTTCTCCACTCCAATGAAGCCTTTTTCACTTGTGTGCTTAAAGTACCCATCTTTCTATTGAATCTGCATTGTTTTACTTTATGCCCAATGTTATTACATTTGAAACAAATGACTTTGTGATTGTTCTGAGAAATAGAAGACTTCCTACAGACTTTTCTAGCATTGTTCCCTACATTATTGTCACTTGTATTTATTCTATAGTCTCTTCTCAAGTGACCATAATTGTTATAGTTATAACACACCACATCCTCATTTCTAGGGACATTAGAATGATTCTTATTTGACCATCTTATGCAATCAATTGCCTTATGACCATAGTCATTACAAACATAACAATATCCTTGGAAAGAATGATTATACCTGAATGAATGATCATGCCAAGGATGTGAAGATCTGAAGAGATTTTTCCTTTCTCTATGAATGCCTTTAGATTGTCTTCTAGTGCCAATGTTATCCTTTGATGCAGCAATACTATAACCAAGATCAATCTTCATACTTGGTGTTTGCTTGACTGTAAACTTCTTTCCATCTGAAGTAGTAAACACTGTTTCATGTTTGAATTTTTCTGCAGAGCTTTGTCCAACCTCATATCCCACTCCTGTAGGATCTTTAGAGTGCTTTTAACTTCCCAACATCTCATTCAATATATTAGTACTATGATCAAATTTCTGAATTTTACCAGATTGACCATTGAAACTCTTAAGCTCTTTTCTTAAGGCAACTACTTCTTCTTCAAGTTTTAGACAAACAATATTTTTAATCTCCAAATCAAAACTCACAACATCTACAATCCTCTTATATTCTTCAATTTTAATTTTCTGACTTATAATCATATCATCTTTAAGAGTTAGTTCTTTTAACAAGGAATCATTATCTGAATATTTCTTTAAAGAATCAATCTCATTTTCTAGTTTATTACACAATTCATCCTTGTCTTTTAACTTGACTTCCAAACTCTCTTTTTGTTGAAGCTGTCTTGTTAAAAGCTGGTTTTCTTTTCTAAGCTGCCTAATAGTATCTAAGGCACATAGGAGTTTACCTTCCAAATCAACCTCACTTTCTGATTCGTCGTATTCTTGTTCAGAGTTAACTTCACCCAAAGATTGATCTATTTTTACACAAGTTTCTTGATCATTTAAATATTCATTAATGATCTCCTTGTACTTCTTTTCATAACTATGAAGGTTTACACCTTCTTCACTCTCAGATGTTTCACAACTTATTTCAGTATCCAAAGATATCTCTTCTTGTAATTCACTATTCTCATTCATTTTAGTCAACTTGTCCCAAACTTCCTTAGCACTGCTATAATGAATGACTTTTGTAATGAGTTTATTTGGAAAGTTATTAAGAATAGCATTTATAGCTCTAGTATTGGATTCAAGTGCTTTCTTCTCCTCAAGAGTGGAAGGAGATGTTGTAGATGTAGTACAACCCTTTTCTACTACTGCCCACACTTCAGATCCTACAGAAAGTAAGTATGTTTCCATATAATAAAGTTTGTTTCTTCGAACTGAGGAGTTCCAAATCTAGGATACTCTACCATTTCAGAGCTACTATTTATGAACTCTTCCTCATTATTCCTTATACTAGATTTAGGTTGAACATGATGACTAGCATTTTGCTAAGAACATCTTTTTCCCTTATTCCTTTGGTTCTTTCCCATATTAACCAAAGTACTCCAAGAAGCCAAGAACAATCCTAGGTGGTTTAGACCTAACAGAGGACCCTACGCTATGATAGAAATTATTGGAGCTATGGGTAGACACTGAGAGGGGCGGTGAATCAGTGTCTGAAAATTTTTCAACTTCGACCAAGATGTTTAATTCTGAATTCCTTTTCTTTCAACAATAGAGTAGAGTAATCACTTTTGAAAGCAAAAAGATATGACAACATTAACTTTGTCTATTTGAAAACTTACGAAAATATGATTTGAGTGAGATATCTTGTAGTTTCCAAAACATAGCACAGATTTGATCTCAATATTACTCTGATTAATGCATTCATGAGTTGAATGTAATCATTCATAAATAGAATTGAGAACATCAATAAACCCAACTATGAACTGAAACAACAATCAACACAGAAAAGTAGTGAGCACATAGAAGAACAAAGAGACAAAAGATTTTCCAAGTGGAAAACCCTCCTGGGGTAGAAAAACCACTCCAAAACTGCCTTACTGGCTTAAACTTCAAAAACCACTTTTAACAATTCCTTATAGGCTAATTTCTGAGTATTAACTCAAGGAGTACCAACCCCTCATTTAGAGAAACCAATCTCAAGGAGCACCAACCCCTTACTCAGATTTTAGAATTACAATAATAATATGTTTGTTAGGATAATACTCAAAAATGTTGTATTTAATGTTGTTTGTCAGGATAATACTCAAAAATACACTTAATTAAGCATATGAGAGCATAAAAGGGTCCAAATAAAGCATGACAAAGGGATAAATAGTGAAGATGTGCCTATAAAAGTGTGAAAGCTTGTTACAAGACTTTACAACACTTGAAAATAGTGTTTGTTGATGTACAAAAAGGTATTTTTTAGGTGAATTGTATTTACTAGAGTCTAGAAGAATGTAGAAATTTCTTACAACACTTAACAACACCTTCACAAGACATCGTTCTTTGAGTTTTAGTACCTAAATAAGCATGTTCAAGCCATGTTACATCATAAAATCAGAGCAACATAGTTCCAACACCATGAAACATGATCTAAAAGTCCATGAAAATGACAAGGGGCCATTTTTCTATGGCACATTTAGCCCCCTCTCTAGTGAGAGGATGAACTTGATTCAAACTCACACTAAAGTAGCCATGAACATCAAGAGGAGTGCTCAAATGTAGTTATGCTAGCAAGATGGAATGCAATAGTCAAGAGGGATGATCAAGCCCCCATGATAAAGATCCCATGGAAAACTAGACATAAGGACAAAGGAACACACAAGTGTTGAGATGAATCAGATGAAGAAGAGAATGTGTACTCACTATGGGGTGATAGAACACATGACGGTTTGTTCGGTTAGAAGGCCCAAATATACTCACTCTGGGGCCATAGAACTAGTTGTCTGTGGGGTGAGAAATCCCAAAAAGGTAAGATACATACACTAGTTGCTATGCACTCACAAACACAAAAGTGGCTATGGGGAAAAGTCATGCCACTAGGTGGGCTTCCCGCTCAACCATGCCAAAGCTATACCTATTAATAACTTTAACAAGGTGCCACAAGGGAAAAAATGCTATGAACGAAAAGAAAGGTACTAAAATCATGCAAGCTACATTATGCAAGGTGGTAAAAATGTAAAAATGTAAAGTGAAAAAATGTAAGGTGTACAAGTGTAAAATGTTCAAAGGATTATTTTTTAGTTCATGCAAGGTAAATCACTTTGGGAACATCATGTCTAATGTCTCCAAAAGAGGACCAATCAAAGAATAGTATATTTGCAACTTAAAGGATGCATTGAGTCGCATTAGGCCACCAAGAGGAATGTAATATGCTTAGAAAGATCACACTTATGAAGGACATCACACCCAATGTCATCCACAAAGTGACGAACACATCATGTAAATGAAAAAGCTACAGTAAGAATCAAGAATTCAAATGAATTAATGGTAATGTATGCCCCCCACTTTAAAGGAATTGCTACACATCGTTCTATGAGAAATTACTTTAAAGTAGAGAAGGAAAGAAAAAGATAAAAGAAAAAAGACATGAGAGCCAACCTAGAAAGCTCTATTCCAAGTCATATGTTTTGAAGTTAGGCTATGTCATGTCAAGGAAAATGCAAAGCAAAGAAAGAGGAGTTGCTCCCAAAAAAAAAACACATAAGGGATCTATGGATTTGGGTTCAGTATATTCGTTGTTGAAATGTTTTTATGAAAGAGCTCGGAACTGTCATCATTCCCCAAAGCACATATAACTAGAAAAATGACATAAAGAGAGGAAAAACAAAGGAAAAACAAAGTCCTTTTTGGGTCAACATGGAAGAGAGATTGCGGTTTTGACACCTTTCATCATCCCCAAAAGGAAAAAAAAAGTGAAAAGAATGAAGAAAAAAGAGCAAAATAAAAGGAAAAAGCTTTTGGGTCAACATGAAGGATATATTTTGATCTCAATGCTTTGCATCATACCCAAAAGGAGAACACAAAAAAAAAGAGAAAAATACATGGATCTTGTGGGTCAACTTGGAAGAGACATAGGGCATCTCTACGCTTTGTGTCATCCCTGTTGGATGTTGTGGTTGTGTTGCTGATATGTAGTTGTCATCGATGTCAACACTATTAGCATTGATGTATTGTAGGTTGTATATGTCGAGGATATTGAGAAAATTGTTAAAGAAAGAGTTGTAGGTTGACAGTAGAATAGTGAAGGTCATGAAGGTTTCTTGCTCAGTACGTTGAAAACTAGTTGTTGTGGACTAAAGTGTGTATTTATGAGTGTATCTAATTTATCCACTGAAATTTTCAGAGGTCTGCATGAAGATTTAGTTGTGTTCTGACAAAACTTTTGTGTGGCTTTAGTTAGTGTTCCTAATTGAAGTTGATGTGATTCTAGTAATTTCAGTTGTTTTGGATGCTTCTCTAATCATTTTTTATCTGTGTGGTTGGTTCTAGATCATGCTCTATCTTTTTTTCACATCCGCGTTGATTGGTGTGCTCATGGTTTGTGTTTTTTCTCTTGTGTGTTCGATTTTTTATGTTCTTGGATGACATGGTGGTTGTAATGTGTTGTGGATCCTGGGAGATTAAAATTTGAATATTTTGCATGCTCGAGGATATTTTTTTAAGTCTTCATTATGTTATGGCCGATTGTGTTTGATTCGCATTGAAAAATTACTTATAAATGTAGGCTGACATTGTGTATATGTTTTATATTTTATTTTGGCCAATGAAGTTGTTGATGTAATTCCATGTTGTGTATATATAAGAGTGATTGTTAGTGCAAAGTTAAGTAGGGAAGAAGTTATAGAGAAAGAGAAACTATGTGAATAGTGATCAAATCATTCGATTGTAGAGTAGAGTGTGAAGAAGTTTCAATGAAGTGTGAAGGAGCGTTTTTGTGCTTAACCAGAACTATAATCAGGCTTTTGTAGAAGTTATTTTCTTAGTTCATACTCTATGGATCTAATATAAATTTGTGTAATACAACGTGTCTTCTTTAGGCAGTGAGCTCTAGGCATTGTGCCTAAATGCATGTGCATTCCCATTATTCTTCATTATACTTTTAACAGGGTATAATATTGCGGACTGACATCCACCATGTTTTTTCCCCTAACAAGGTTTCCACAAAAAAATCTTGGTGTTCTCTGTGTTTCTAATGTGTCGATTATTTGTAGTTTATTGTTCATTCATCAGATCTAAGATTAAGTTAAGTTAAGTTTGAAAAGTTTAAATATTCTGTGACAACTGATTCAGCCCCCCTCTTAGTTGTCTATCCTTGTTTTTCCAACAATTGGTATCAAAGTAGGTTCCTCTGAAGAATTTTAAAAGCTTGAGGTGATCTGAGATGGCATCATACAAGAAGGATAGTCCTAGATTCGATAGAACAAACTCCTCTTTGTGGAAAGCAAGAATGGAGTGTCATTTGAGGTGCATTAGTGAACCCTTCTAGAAGATTACAAAGAATAGATATGTTATTCCTCATAATGGTCCTTCCATTCCTAATGAGATTAAAGAGGCTCAGAATAACATCAGGGCTATTGAAGCTCCGTTGAGTGCTCTAATGGATTTGGAAATGAAAAATGTGATGGATTTGAAGGAAACTCATGAGATCTAGAAGAAGCTGGAGACTTTGTATGAAGGAGATGCACTTGTGAAGGTCGCTAAGCTACAGAGTTTGAAAGGAAAGTATGAAACTTTGAATATGGGTGAAGATGAAAATATTTCTTATATTATGCAAAGAGTAAATGAACTTGTGATGGGTATTAGATGTGTCGGTTGTACCCTAGATGAACAATAAATTATAGCTAAATTTCTCAAATCATTACCTCCCTCTTAAAAATGAAAGGCTTGTGCTATTAAAGAGCTTAGAATAGTAACAAATGTGACAAGAGATATTTTGATTGGTAAACATGTTTCCTTTAAGTTGAGTGAATTTGGTGATTCTGCCCCCAAGATTAAATCTACATTTAATGCCTCTGTATCTGGAAGAAACAAGCAAATATATGATCTAGGAGAAAGTTCTAGAAAGAAATTCAAGTATGAGGAAGAGATGAAACAACTTGAAGATGAAGAAAGAGAGGTAGAAGAGTTGGAAGCACTAGTTGTGAAAAAAGAAGGCAGAGGAAAAGGTAAGTATAAAGGAAAGTTTCCTATTCAATGTTTCTCTTGCAGTAAAATAGGTCATTTTGCTTCAAGGTGTCCTAAAATTTTCCTAGGTCTAAGCCTAAAAAACCTATATTTCAAAAGAAATGCTATTATGTTGAAGAAGGTGTGATTGATGAATAATCTAATAAAGAGAATGGAAATGAAGATGAAAGGGTTTTCATTGCTATCAAGGAAAATGGTTTGGTGGCTACTGAATCTTCTAAAGTTGAGAAAGCTCTTGTAGCCCAAAGTGAAGAAAAGGATGAGTGGGTTATTGAAAATGGATGCTCACATCATATGACTAGTGACAAAAGAAAATTTGTAAATCTAGAGAAATATGATGGTGGGGTTGTAAGATTCAGAGATAACAATGCTAGTGTGATTCGTGGCAGAGGATCTATTTGTCTTGGTGGTAAACATAACATTGATGATTTCCTTTATGTTGAAGGCTTAAAGCATAACTTGTTGAGTGTTGGACAGATGGTGGACAAGGGTTACAATCTTTAGTTCAAAGATGGAAGATGTAGGATACTTGGAAACCTTGGAAAGGTAATTGCTTTAGGTACAAAGACAAGAGGTAATATTTTTCACCTAAGTACTACTAATGAAAGTTGTTTAATTGCTCAAGTCGATGAAAGCTATTTATGGCATAGGAGGTTGTGTCATGTGAATTTTGATAACATTTTCAAGGTAAGCTCCACTCAAGCAGTAAGAGATCTACCTAAGCTAGTGAAGCCTACTAATACAATATTCAAGGAATGTTAGATCGAAAAATAGACTAGAGTTTTGTTTTAGAGAAAACAACATCATTCTAATGGAGTACTTGAGCTAGTGCATACTAATCTGTGTGGTCCCTCTAGAATCGTAAGTCTACAAGGAGAAAGGTACTTTATGCTACTTATTGATGATTATTTTAGGATGATATGGGTTGCTTTCTTAAGAGAAAAATGTGAAGCATTAGAGAAGTTCAAAAGTTTCAAAGCTATGGAAGAGAATGAGATAGGTCTAAAGATCAAATTCCTAAGGTTAGACAGAGGTGGTGAGTTCACCTCCCAGGAGTTCAATTCTTTTTGTGAAGAGCGTGGAATCAAAAGATAGTTATCTACTCCATGAATCCCTCAACATAATGGAGTTGTAGAGAGAAAGAATATAACAATTTTGGATGCTACTAGAACAATGATTTTGGAAGGAAATGTGCCTCACATCTATTGGAGAGAAGTTGTAAACACTATTTTGTACACTCTAAACCAAGTAAATGTCAATGGTATTTCTAGTAAGACTCCTTTTGAGCTATGGTTTGGTTATAAGCCTATTGTTAAATATTTCAAGATCTTTGGAAGCAAGTGTTATATTAAGAGAGATGAGGACATAGGAAATTTTGATGCAAGAATTGATGAAGGAATATTTCTAGGTTAATCTACTAAAAGAAAGGCTTACCGGTGATATAATAGAAGATTGAGAAAAATGGTTGAAACTGCAAATGTAAGAGTTGATGAGGACTCTACTAGATCATCTAGATATTATGGATATGATTCAGATGACCAGCAAGATAGTATAGATAAAAGGAAGAATGATCAAACACATAATCAAGTTCAAATTGTTCTGGTAAATCAAGAAAGTTAGGAAGGAGAGACAAGTGGAATTCTAGAAGAAAGAATAGAAGAACCAAAAATGCGAGAGAATCCTAAAATTTTGAGGTATGTAAAGCTAAATCATTCTAAAGATAAAATTATAGGAGATAAGAATAAAGGTGTGCAAACTAGAAGAAGGATTGCAGAAGATTATTGTCTGATTTCCAAGACTGAGCCTAACAATGTCAATGAAGCTTGTAATGATGAACAATGGATGGAAGCTATAAAGGAAGAACTGATGTAGATTGAAAAGAATGATACATGGATTCTTGTTCCCAGACCTAAAGATAAAAATGTGATTGGTACTAAATGGGTCTTTCAAAATAAGCTGAATGAACAAGGTGAAGTTCTTCAGAATAAAGCAAGACTAGTATGTAAAGGGTATTCACAAATGAAAGGTATTGATTTTGAAGAAACCTTTTCCCCTGTTGCTAGAATTGAAGCTGTAAGATTATTTCTTACTTATTGCCACATATAAGAACTAAAATTTTTATCAAATGGATCATGCAAAGTCAGCCTTTTTGAATGGTGAGTTAGAAGAAGAGGTATATGTAGAATAGTCAGATGGATTTCAACTATCTGATAAGGAAGACATGGTTTGACGATTGAAGAAAGCTATGTATGGAATCAAGCAAGCCCCCAAAGCCTGGTATGCTAGACTAGATTAATACTTACTAAAGCTTGGATTCAATAAAGGTGCTACTAACAACAAATTGTATTTTAAGTTGGATCATGATAAATAGTTGATTATTGAAGTCTTTGTTGATGACATTATTCTTGGAGGTGATGATGATCTATGTATGAAGTTTTTTGATGAAATGAAAATTGAATTTGAAATGAGTATGACTAGAGAGATGAAGTTCTTCTGGGATTGCAAGTAACTCAATTATAAAATGGGATTTTCATATCTCAGTCCAAATATATGAGAGAGTTGCTGAAGAAGTTTGACATGGGAGACTCAAAGCCTATTGGTACACCCATGGTAACTAGATGCAAGTTAACACAGAATGATGATTCTCCTAAGGAAATTCAAACAAGATATAGTTCAATGATTGGAAGATTGCTCTACTTAACTCAGACCAAACCAGACATCATTAATTTTGTGTATGGATGCTAGATATCAAGATGATCTAAATGAATCTCATGTGACTATTGTAAAGAGAATTTTTAGATACCTAAAAGGAACAATTGATTTTGGGTTTTGGTATCCTAAAGATGATCATCTTACCTTAAGTTCCTATATCGATGCAAATTGGGAAGGAGATGTAGATGACAGGAAAAGCACTAGTGGTGGTGCCTTCTTCCTAGGGAAGAAGCTAGTGTCTTGGTTGAGTAAAAAGAAGAACTCCATTTCCCTATCTACTGTTAAGGAAGTGTATATTGCTTCTGCAAATAATTGTACTCAAGTGTTGTGGATGAAATAGATTCTAAAAGATATCAGAGTAGTATATGATGAGCCTATTGTCATATACCATGACAACTCAAGTGCAATAAATATATCAAAGAATCTAGTGCTACACTCTAAGACCAAGCATACATCAATCAAGTTTCACTTCCTGAGGGACAAAGTGAGTGAGAAAGAAGTTAGACTGGAGTATGTGCCTACCAAAGAATAGATTGTAGACATTTTCACCAATCCATTTCAAAAGGATACTTTTGAGTATTTTAGAGGGATGCTAGGGGTGATTACCTCTCTTGATAAGAACTAGAGATGTATTTACTTGCATCAATCTATGTGCTTCATAAGTTATATTTTGATCTGGACTGATTTTTCTATGGCTGCTACTCAAGGGGAGTAGTTAGATGTGTAGATATGTGGCTCAAAGCTTGTATGTGGATTCATTTCAAAGGGGGAGAAGAGTCATGTGAAAAACTGGTGATTATCTGGGGAGAAGAGCCTTGTGGGGAGAAATATTATGATTCAAATCTTAAGGGGGAGTAAGTGTCAAGAGTTAGCAACATTGATGGTGTTTTTCACATCATGTGTTTCCATAAATTCCAAAGGGGGAGATTGTTGGATGTTTTGGTTGTCATTGATGTCAACACTATTAGCATTGATGTATTGTAGCCTATATATGTTAAGGATATTGAGAAAATTTTTAAAGAAAGAGTTACAAGTTGACAGTGGAATAGTGAAGGTCATGAAGGTGATTTATTAGTACATTGACAATCAATCATTATGGACAAAAGGGTTTAATTTTGAGTGTATCTAGTTTATCCAACAAAAGTTTCAAATTTCTACATGAAAATTTAGTTGTGTTATGAACAGTTGTTTTTCGACAATTTTTCTATGGCTTCAGTTAGTGTTCCTGATTGAAGTTGATGTGATTCTAGTAATTTCAGTCACTTTGGATGCTTCTCTGATGATTATTGATGCTTTTTTTTGGTTCTAGACCATGCTCTATCTTTTTTTCACATCTGTGTTGATCGGTGTGCTCGTGGTTGATGATTTTCCTTTTGTGTGTTCAGTTTTTTATGTTCTTGGCCAACATGGTGGATCCTTGGAGATTAAAATTTGAA
Organism: Sequoia sempervirens; assembly: GCA_007258455.2. Taxonomy (NCBI): domain Eukaryota; kingdom Viridiplantae; phylum Streptophyta; class Pinopsida; order Cupressales; family Cupressaceae; genus Sequoia; species Sequoia sempervirens. Next base: position 295,940,033 of record VDFB02086081.1, read on the forward strand.
TGTTTGGTGGACTCAAGGATATTGTTTTAAGTCTTCATTGCGTTGTGGCCGATAGTGTTTGATTTGCATTGAAAATTTACTTGTAAATGTGGGCCGACATTGTGTATATGTTTTATATTTTATTTTGTCCACCAAATTTGTTGATGTAATTCCATATTGTGGATATATAACAGTGATTGTTAGTGAAAATTTAAGTAGGGAAGAAGTGCCAAAGAAAGAGAAAGTGTGTGAATAGTAATCAAATCATTCAATTGTAGAGCAGAGTGAGAAGAATTTTGAGCGAAGTGTGAAGGAGTGTTTCTGTGCTTAACTAGAACTATAATCAGGATTTTGTAGAAGCTATTTTCTTAGTTCATACTCAGTGGATCTAATTCAAATTGTTGTAAGATAGTGTGTCTTCTTTGGGTAGTGTTCCTAAACGCATGTGTATTCCCATTATTCTTCATTATAATTTTAACAAGGTATAATATTATGGACTGACATCCACCATGGTTTTTTCCCTAATAGGATTTCCACTTAAAAATCTTGATGTTCTCTATTGTTCTGATGTGTTGATTGTTTGTGGTTTATTGTTCATTTATCACATATGAGATTAAGTTAAGTTTGAAAAGTTTAAATATTTTATGACAATTGATTCACCCCCCCATCTCAGTTGTTTGTTCTTGTTTTACCAACAATCCCCAAAAGGAAAACACAAAACAAAAGCGAAAAATGACAATGTATGACATATAGAAGAAGTGTACGAAGAGAGGATACATCAAATGCACAATACGGGGGAACACAATATGCACATGAAAAAAAAAAAAAGAACTAGTTAGGAAAATGCAAGTCAACCATCTAATAGGTCATCTGCCTCCCAATCATGTTCAGTGTAATGCAAGGGTAGTTGACTATCCAAAGGAAGAATGGAAAGCACTAAACTAGGATTCATACCAAGTTCTTCACTTGGTGAAGAGGGTGCATCATTTAACCTCATTTTAGATGAACGCAAAGAATTTAAATCATTATGCACGTCTTCATCTATTTTTGTTATCATCGCATCATCATCATCATCATTATCATCAAGATTAATGAAAATAGGACGATGAAGGGTGATTTCTAAGGATGGATGGATCAAAAGTGGAGGTTGTTGAATTAGTTGAATTTGTTGTGAAGGTTGCACTAGACTGTCATGTGGCAGGTCAGAAGGATGAGGGTAGTGATATATTACTTGAGTGAAAGGTAAAGGTTGATTTTCTTTATCTTCTTCTAGGTGAGATTGACGAGCAAGGAGATGATGATGACGCCTTTGTTCCCTAGCACTATGGTTTCATTTAATTCTATTGTGTATTTTTTGAGGTGTAAGAGAAGATTGAGGCATCATAGGTTATTCCACTTCCGAAGAGGGAAGAACAGAAGAAATCGAAGAGGATGGATCAACCAATTTATCTTGGGATTTATACACTTATTTAATGTGAGGAGGCATGACAAGAGTTGTTTCATTTTCCCTTGGTCATTTAAATGATGGCGGGGAAGTATCAAGGGGTGGTTGTTTAGGAGGTTGTATGGTTTTCTCAATGCCAGACTCATGTTGAAGCATGGTTTCATCTATGATAGGAGGTGTGGAAGTGGATGGGGATGATTTATGAAGAGACAATTCAATGATCTTTTTGGCTTTAAAATTTTGATGGGTTATGAAAAATAAGTCCTTTCGAGGTGTGATAGGTTCCGTGGGTGCAGGACAAAAGGATTCTAATGAAATGTTACCTTTGGAAGATAAAGGATTAAAGCCACTATGATGTATGGTGACTATCTCACTGTCATGTGGAAACTTCAAACACTTGTGAACAACTGATGAGACCGCTTTCATTAAGCGAAGCCAAGGGTGGCCTAGCCGCAAACAAAATTGGTCAGACTGTGGAATAATTGAAAATATTACCTCCAAAGTTTTAGGTCCTATCTGTAAGGGTAGCATGATCAATCTGATTGTAGGGCATGAAAAAATAGTATGTGTCTTAATCCATGCAGTTGGTTTATTATATTCATCTTGATATAGCTCATGGAATACTAGAAACTCCTCTATTATTACATTCTCACCACATGCAGGATCTATTAATGTCCCATTAGTGGGATTATTATAGATTCTACTAGCTATGTAAAGAGGACCATCAAGAAGTTTTTGTAGTATGTCTTTAGAAGAAAAATTGATATCAAGAGAGTTAGTGGTTTGGCCCTTATGAGGGATAATGTCTATCGTAGCTACTAGCGCATCTAGAGTACTTTCTGTAGTAACAGGGGGAGGTGCATCATGTTGTTCATTGTTTGTATCAATAGTCATTACATCAATGGTTGAAGGTTCTCTAGCCTTGACAAATGAGGTGGTATGTTTAGGCATGGGATTAGTGAAAATCTGCACATTCTGGTTAGGGGGTGCAATGGACTTATTGCCTTGATCATTAAAACCCATAATGGATAGATGGCCTGAATCAATGAGGCCTTGAACTAGATGTTTGAGATTCTTGCAATGTTCAATGTCATCTCCATTCTGGCGACGAAAATGACAATAAGCATTAGGTTTGAATGTGAGTGGTAAAGGTAGGTTTGGATCAAGTAGTCAAACGGGTGGCAAAGTGAGCAGGCGTTGTTGAATTAAGTGGTTCATTATATTATGAAGGGTATCAGGTAGGGGAGTAAACTATCTCCTTAGGTCCCCATAGGTATAAGGAACCGCTGCTTTAGCAACTGCCACTTGATTTGGAATGGATTGGGTTGGCTATAGTTGAGGTTGAGGAGACAAATTAAACTGGAAAAAGCCTCTATTTGGTTTGAGGAAGTTTTGTTGGGTATTTTGGTTTTGATTGTTGTGTTCAAGTTTGTCAAATTGGTTAGAAGTGGATTTTGAATCACGACTTGAAATCGAATTATGGTATTCACACAAGGTTGTGCATAAATGCATAAACGAAGGGAATTTCATCATTGTTAATTTATCCTAAAGGTGTGTGTGCAAGTTTTCGATAAAAATCTTTTGCAGATGTGCATTAGGTATTTTTACGTCAATTTGAGCATACATAGATTGGTATCATAAGATAAAATATGTGAATTTTTCATATGTGTTTTTTTCTACATCACATAAGGTTCGCCATTGTGTTTTTAGGTGTCATGTGAGCTTGAAAGTTACTTATGAAAGCATCTGCCAATCCATTGAATGAATGGATGGAATGATTAGGCAAGTTGGAAAACCATTCTAAGGCAGTATCTTTGAAGGTCCTCTAAAATAGTTTGGCTAACAGTTTATCATCAAGGACAAAGTCACTACACAAAGTTGTATAGGCATTAACATGGTTCACAGGGTCTCCTTTTCTTCCATATTTCTCAAACCAAGGCATTTCTATCCCTTGTGGCATTAGGGTATGTAATATTTCTAAGAATAAGGGGCTACTATGGACATGATATATAGGTGAAGAAGATTGACCTTGGCTAATGGTGGAAAGTTGATGTTGCATAGATGAAATGGTTGTAAGGAGTTGTGTAAGAAGAGGATCGTGGTATGTGGGTTGAGGTGGAAGGGAAAACGGTGATGGAGTGTAAGTGAGGTTAGGTGAAGTGAAAGGAATACTATGAGGTGTGAAGGTGGTGGAAGGGACTTGCGATGCCACAGAGGAAGTAGGAATGCTAGTGGAAATTAGGAAAGAAGTAGCCTGATGCATAGTTGTATGGACTTGTGGATTGGTATAATTTGGGATGGAAGCTATGGTTGAAGGGGGAGGAACTTGAGGTCTAGCTTGGCTTATAGGAATGGTTGTATATTGGGTATTAGAAGAGGCATGTTTATTGTAAATCTTGGAAATTATCTTCATCATTTGCAAGCCATCATCACGTTGAATCAAATGATGAATATTTTCAATGGAAGGTATGACAGTTTGGGAAATATTTTCAAGGGACTAGTCTTGTTGTAAATGTGCAAATTCTTCATGAATACTAATGACCTTTTCTTGAGGGAGAGAGTTGTTTTGGTTTTCAACATTCATTGGATGGAATGGTGAAGGGATGGAAATGGTATGATCAATGCCTAATGCACCATTGCCCATACTAGGAGTAGGAGCTCTTGAGATCCCAAGGTCCACAACAAAAGTGCTATCATGGGAAGCCATGATTCTAGAACTTCGTCTCATCAAAGTATTATCAACAGGGAACCAAACACTCATGCAAGTACCACTAAGGAAGGGTGAATGCAAATGAAAACTAATCTAAGAGTGTGAAATTCAAATAAAAAAAATTCTTCTAACTCTAATAGCGATATAACTACAGAAAATAGAAATGTAGACAAATGCCAGAAAAGTGCTAAAATGTTGTTTAACAAGTGCAGCGGGACTGATTTGACCTAGGTGGCGAATGAGTCCCAATATGCAATTTTTTTGTAGTTTTCAAAAAAATTAAGATAATTTTAATGTCCTACAGAATGCAAACAATGATGCAGAATGGATAATTTTTTCTTTTTCAATGAGATGCAATGAAAAAATGAAATCTAAATGAAGCTTTCACTAATGCAAGATAAAATGTTCTACAATACAAAAAAATACAATGTACTAATTGAATGTTAATGCACATGAAAAATAGGATGCAATATGAATTCAGAAATGTAAAGTTCTCAAAATTTAGGTTCACCAAAATGAATCGTTGATTTTTGGTTCATAGACCTTCTCTAACTCTTATAGAGTTTTTCACCTAAAAGGAGAAAAGTAGGCCAAAAATTCTAATGGTTCATTAAATTTAATGTTATGTGTTATTTTTTCTAACCTAAATGAAGATAACTAAATTCAATTGACTGATCTAAATGAATGAAGACGAATGCAAAAGTGCAATTAAAGCTATGTTTGAAAACACACTATGATATGAAAACAACTAAGTAAATGAAGAAATTATGCAGAACAGAAAGGAAAAGGATGAATCTGAGTGCACCTAGACAAAGTATGATGATTTTAGAGTGTTCCAAATGTTGGTGGAAATTACTAATTTTTCACAGTGGGACTCATTCACCCAGGGTGGCGAATTCGTCCTGCTAGTGAAAAACTGTCAGAAGCAATTTTCTGTCTGTTGGGATCCAAAATCTAAAAAAAAAAATATTTTCAGTCCTAAGGTGGGACTCATTGGCCACAGGTGGTGATTCAGTCCTCTCTCAAATTTCTGAAAAATTAGGACACAACTCTATAACACCAGATCTAGAAAAGTTTGCTTATTGGGTTGCCAAAGTCAATTCTGCAGAAAATGGACAAAAAACCTTCTCCAAGCTTGAAATAGACTTAAGTTGACTTGAAGCACCCAGTTCACTTGTAAACCAATATTCAACACAAAAAATATTATCAAATATGCATACCTAGGTCTGCAATCAAACATGCAATAGGGAAAATGGTTTAAGGTTAGTGAATAGAGGATTTCCTTGGTCAAACCCCACTTTGGTAATCAAACCTTCAATAAAGGAATGAAATGCAAAGGAATGATAAACTAAAAACATGCAATTTCTATTAACTTATGAAACCCTTGATGATGCAATTATGAAGTAATGCCAATAGCTGCTTCAAAGTGCTTGAATAGTGCTTGAATTGATGTTGTAAAATGCTTGAATACTTGAGTGAATAGGTTGATAAATGAACTTGATGAATGGGGGTTGAAATGAGATGAAAATAACTTATTTATACACACTTGTTCCTTAGTTACTTTTTCATACCTCATCACAGGCTGCCATCAAGTGATTTTGAATAAAATCTTGAAAGGAAATTTAAAATATTTTGAATTTGGGGCCAAGGGGGACTCATTCGCCACCCATGGCAAATGTGTTCCACCTAGGACCTAAAAACAAATGTCAGAAAATATGTTGTATTTAATGTTGTTTGTCAGGATAATACTAAAAAATACACTTAATTAAGCATATGAGAGAATAAAGGGGCCAAATAAAGCATGAGAAAGGGATAAATAGTGAATATGTGCCTAGAAAAGCGAGAAATCTTGTTACAAGACTTTGCAACACTTCAAAATAGGGTTTTTTGATGAATAAAAAGGTAATTATTAGGTAAATTGTATTTAGTAGAGTCTATAAGAATGTAGAAATTTCTTACAACACTTCACAACACCTTCACAAGACACCGTTCTTTGAGTATTAGTACCTAAATAAGCATGTTGAAGCCATGTTACAACATAAAATTAGAGTAACATAGTTCCAATACCATGAAACAAGATCTAAAAGGCCATGAAAATGAAAAGGTCCCATTTTTCTATGGTACACAACCAAGACCAACACAAAATAGAATCCCTGACTATGTCCTACAAATGACCATGGAATAATGAAAATAACCCCATCACACCTACTAGAATAAAAAAAGCTTATAAAGTCGAGGAGAAGGTGGTCAAACAACACCCTGAGGTTTCTTTTGTTCCTCCCCTTAGGGAAGAAAAGAAACCTATCGTTGATCAACCCACTCCCACAAAAATGTAACTTGAAAACAAAACCAAAAGAAGCAGAGGTTCTAGAGAGCATTGGCATAGATGTCATTCTCTTGCTCACAAGTTACATGAAGATTTAAACAAAGAAAATAAAAATCCAAACTTGATAGAAGCAATGCATGATGACCCTCCTTCCTAACCAAAATATTAAACAATCACAACAAGAGATGAACTCTTCAATGGAAATTATCATTCATCCTCCTATTGTGATTGACTTGGATGACAATGACAAGACCACTAAAATCGATGAAGAGGTGTATAATGAATTGAACACATTGTTTTCCTCTTCGATGAGCTTAAACGAGAAATATCCTATATAGAGTGTTGAACCTGGTACTTCTCCTAGTTCGATACTTTCCCTTTTCCCTTTGGAAAGTTTTTCACCTTTGGTATATAGTGAACATGATTAGGAGACTGATGACTTGGTCATAGGTTGACTCGCATTTTCCTTACTAGTCTTTTGCATTTTCTTTTCGTTTTTCATTTTATTGTGTGTGATTGCATGTATGTAATGTGATCCCTCATGATGTTATATTTGATTTTCTCTCTCTCTTTGTGACATTCATCTATTTTTACCTTCATTCTTCTCTATGTCATGCATCACTTTCATTTTTTCATCTTTTTCTTTTTCTTTTGTTTTCCTTTTGGGGATGATGCAAGGCATTGAGATATTCATGTCTCCTTCTTGTTGAGCCAAAATGCTCTCTTTTTCTTTTTCTTGTGTTTTCCTTTTGGGGATGAAGCAAGGTATCGAGACATTCATGTCTCCTTCATGTTGACTCAAAATATTTTCCTTTTTCTTTTGCCTTTTCATTTGTCTTGTGTTTTCCTTTTGGGGATGAATCAAGGTGTCGAGGCACCCTATGTCTCTGCCATGTTCACCCAAAAGGGTTTTCTTTCTTTTTTCTCTCATTGTGTCATTCTTCCAGTTCTATGTGTATTTAGGGGATGATGATAGTTCCAATCTCTCTAAAAAACATTGTAGCAAAGAACATACTAACCCCAAATCCATAGACCCCTTATGTGTTAAGTGTTTTCATTTTTGGGGGAACCCCTCCCCTTTTTTTTCTTTCTAATGACGTAGCTTTACTTGGAAACATGACTTGGCATAGGGATTTCCAAGTTGGATCTCATGCATTCTTTCTTGTTTCAATTTTTCATTGGGTACTTTAAAGTAATTTCTCATAGCATGGTGTTAGAAATTCTTTTAAAGTGGGGGCATACATTAGCATTATTATTTTGCATTTTTCTTTTTATGGTTCTTAGTGCAACCTTCTTACTTCATATGATGTGTTCGTCACTTTGTGGATGACATGTGACGTCCTTCATGAGCGTGACCTATCTTAGCATATTGCATTCCTCTTAGTGGCTTGATGCCACTGCATCCCCTAAGTTGTGAATTTTCTATTCTTTGATCAGTCCTCTCTTGTAGACATTAGGCATAATGTTCCCTAAGTTAGAGAAATCACATGAACTAATCAACAATCCTTTGAACATTTCCTAGTTTTTCATTTTGCATTTTTTTTATATGGCCACCTTCCATAGCACAACTTGCATGCCTATGGTGCCATCACATTTGTTCATGAGCTCCAAGCATATGAAGTTTTTCTTGTCTCATGAAGCTTGAAAAATCATTTTTGTGTGGCACCTTATTGAAGTTATCCAAAGGTATAACTTTGGTATGGTTGAGTGGGAAGCCCAATCGAAGGCATGAATTTCCCCATAGCCACTCACATGTGTGATTACATTCCATCCATGAGTGTATGTTTCTCACATTTTAGGACTCCTCACATGGAAAATAGCCATGAGTTCCATCGCCTGAGAGTGAGTATGTGTTTTCTAGAAAAACAACCTAGATCTAATCCACATCATGTTGGACAAATGGTCGAAGCTTGATTTGATTCTTTTTTTTGCACCTTTTTCTCCTTGGAATTGTATGCTTGTGCCTTCTTGTTATTCTTGATATCATTTTTATGTGCGTTCCTTTGCACTTATGTTGGTTTGTCATGGGATCTCGATCCTAGAGGCTTGATCACCCCTCTTGATCGTTGTTGTCTTATCTTGCTAGAATTGGTACATTTGAACCCCTCATTTGAAGCAAGTTCATACTGTCACTAAAGTGGGGGCTAGATGGAGTCATTGGAAAAGTAACCCTTCTACTTTTTTTAACTTGTTCGGGCCCTCGTGATTTTGGATTAATGTGGCCTTGATTTAATGTTGCAATGTGAATAAAACATTCACATTAGATCTTGGGCCGTTGTGAACTAAAAGGATTCAAATGGTACCTTACTTAAGTTTCGTAAAGTGTTGTAACATACTTTAACACTTTTCTAAGGTCTTGTTAATAAAATAACCCATTTTCATCATTTAACAAGCCTTATTTTAAAGTGTTGTAAAGTGTTGTAACACACTTTCACACTTTCCTAAGTTTTTCATTAGTAATTGGGCTTTCTTATGCTTTAATTGGCCCCATTTTGCATCCATAGGCCTTATTTATGTGTATTTTTTAGAATAATCCCAACAAATATCATTTAAAACATCAAAATCCTAAAACCCACCTCAAATTGCTAAGGTGGGACTCATTCACCATTATGGGAAAATGAGTCACCTTAGGTGGGACCCATTCACGCATGGTGGAAAATGAGTCCCCTTTAGCTCAAAATTCAAATTTAATTTAAATTTTTGGTGGGTTTTTATTCTCAAAGATCAAAGGTTGGACTGTAGTGTTGTAATTTTGAGAATTATTGCATAATTGAGTATAAATACAAGGTTCTTTCTCTCATTCTCATCCCAAAGAATTCAAGTATTCATGCATATAGTTCACAAGAGCATTCAAGGAATTCTAAGGGCAGATTATCAAGCATTGAAGAGAATTCTTCAAGTGTCAATCATCATGTCAAATATTGTTTGCATCATGTTATTTTAGAGCCAACAATTGTGGTGTACGATTGTGTGATTCAAGTAAACATTACATTCAAGATCTATCAATGTTGTGAAGCAATTTTTCCTTAATCATTTTTTATTTTTGGCTTTTTATGTTTTTGGCTTCGGATGTCTCCACGCTCAAGTAAATTTGTTCAGAAAGGTGTGCAATGTGCCACATGGTGGTTGTGTGACTTTCATTTATCACCTTCCTTTCAGGAGAAGTTCAAGACACATGTCAGCTCGGTAGATATTTTCTCAAGGATCAATTTTCACTTCATCTCTTCGCTATGAGCAGTTTATATTTCTATGAAGCAATCTCTTTTGGAGTTTTTTGAAGCTTGCTGGCCCCTTTTTGGTTTTGAGAAGAATACTTTGTGTCAGTGTCATTGGGTTACATTATTCGTCAACTAGAATTTTTTCAGGCTATTTTCTAGGATTTGATCGCTTTCAAATAACTATCTTTACTAAATTTATAAAATTCATTAATGCAGCAATTGAGAATTGATGAGCAAAGATTGCTATGACCTAACTAAAGATCTATGATCTGATCGTGTGCTATAAAATTCTAATATATGGTAGCAATTACTTTGATGTTGCGGTGGTGGTTTTCTCTTTTTGTAGCGATAAATGAGAGGTGGTGATAGAACAATGGGGTTCATTCCAAGTTTTAGTTTCCTTTGCTGAGGAAAAAGTTTCTTTAGTTTTCTTAAGTTATGGAACTATTTTTAGAAGTAGAATTGCACAACTACTTTTCTCTGGCATGTTATATTTTTTATGCTCAAACTATTATCAGATTGGCATCCAACCTCTGTGTTAAAGTTCGTTTGATATTTAAGCACAAAATATTTGGAAGAAATATTTGAGACTGTGCATGTATGGCCTTTATCAAGCTTTCCTTCTTTATGCTTTCATTCTAAATAAAACACTATGTCAAGTTGAATTCAAATAGTTTAAGTTGTTGATTTCCATGTTGTAGGCTTATATGGTAGGATAATAACTTGTAAAAATTAGATTATGTCTATGGAATTCTCTATTTTCTGAAGGGTTGTTGTTTTGTTATATTGTGTTGTAAGAAGAGAGAGAGTTTATGGAATTTATGAATATTTTTATGTTAAACTTGGAAATATTTATGATTGATTGCACCTTAATGAACACTACCTATGGGCATATTTGAAAGATTGCACTATGCTTGTAGTTAGCCTTTGTTGTTCGTTCTCTTCCCAACAGTGAAGGGTTGTGGTGTTCTGTGTCTAAATATATCATTCATAGGAAAGATTAGGTTTGAAATGTTGTAAAAGCTTTGCTTTATTGCCATTTTTATGTTTTATGTTTACATTTCATTCTACTCTTTTCACCAAAACTCAAAGAAGAACTGAATTTCTATAAAAATCCCAAAGGTATTCAGTGAGGTGCAAATCAATCCCCCACTTGCTGAATTTCCCATAATATTTTTAGAGAGACACAAGCTTTGATGTTCAACAATTCTTTTTTTGGCATGCCCAATGGGACCCAATTTTTTTTGAATGCCAGATTAAAAGTCAGAATTATTTCTTAAATCAGGCCAAGGAAAGAAACTAGAAGTTTCATGCCCAGAATCTAAACAAGAGCATCTTCAAGAGGCCATTTCAAGTACTCCTAGTTAACTGCCTCATTACATAGGAGAAGAATACTTCTAGGTTTTGTATCGCCTATAAGGAGTGACATAGTGAGAAGTAAGAGCCCAATATCCAGAGCCTTATCTACTCCACCTAGAGGCTCGATCTTCCAAATCAGGACACCTATATACCTTATTCATAGGAATATTTTCTCCATTGCTCATGTAGTTGGCCTTGCTCCTAAAAATTTGGTAACCTAGGATAGTAGTAGTCCACTAAAACCACCTACACCCCTAGATGTATGACCTACCATACCCACTAATTCCCTAAAGGCTACCCCAAAAATTTCTAGAGAAGATTTCAAAATGCCCTAAAAACACCTTCAAGATATAGCGGAGGAATGTAGGGTACATAATATAGTGGAGGAGAATATCACCCTTAGGCTATTAGCTACCTCTTTCACAAGAAAAACTCAAGATTGGTATCAATATTTGGCCTCATGTTCTATCCTCTCCTAGGATCATCTGAGAGAAATATTTTTTGAATGCTTCTCAGAGAAGGGAGATTGTTCTTCATTGCTACATCAACTAATCACCATCAAAAGAGCCCCACAAGAGGCCATGAGAGACTTCAACACCAGGTTTCACAAAACCTGGCAAATAATCCCTATGACTGTTCGACTCCTAGCTACGATGAAATTTATGTTCTACCTAAAGGATTTCAAATTGGACCTCGTAGTGATGATAACCTCCATGGGAGGGGATATCTTACCCGACACATACAAGTTGGTTGTGTGTGTGGAAAACAATTTGATTGATGTCGGGAAGCTTCTGCCATGGCCTCTGATGCTAGTATTTGCAAAAATATTCGGTGGTCCCTGGGAAGAAGCTCCATCAAATACTTCTACTATGCAACTGACATCGGCTACGCCACAGTCCATGTATGTGTACCCCACCACTTAGAAAAGCATGTCAGGCTCTTCCTCTATAGAGTAGATATCAATGACATGAAGAGTCTCATGTGGACTTTTGCTAATGATTTGGTTCTTATCAAATGATAACAAGCATAACCTTTAAAGAAGATGACTCACACCTATGGTGGAAGTAGGACATCCTATCAAAAGAATATGTTTCAAGGGCATTCTAGAGGAGGAGGTCAACAAACAACATCCACAAACTAGATATTTTTGGTTACCATGCCACTATAGACGGTCAAGGATAGTCAAAGTAAAGAGTTAATCCAAAGCCATAACAACTTGGCAGAAAATGATATGCCCCAAAATTGATTGAGGGGAAATATAAAACAAAAGATAGCGGAACAAAGAAGCAAAGGTGCATCCCTGAATGAAGATGAATATGAGTCCTCCAAAATGGAAAATGCCCGCTTTAGAGTGCAAATGATGGAATGTCCCTGGACAAAGAATTAGATATTGCATCTGACCAAGCACTGTTTTCATGGATGGAGGAAGAAGATACGGTGTTCATGAATGAACCTCTGATGACTAGTACTCCACAAGTACAATCAGATTACAACACAAGATCCAAAAGAAGGCTCATGGGAGAATATGTGCAACAAGCTCTACCACATCCTCAACCATGCCATCCACTGCTACAAGAGAAGTAGGATCCATAGTTGCACACTCTGCCATTTCTAGAGAAGGAGATAATCAAGTTTTCGAGCCCATTCATGAAGGAACATTTTCTTTTGAAAACAAGAGAAATACCACCATTCAAGCCCAAGACCCAACTAGTCAGAATGCTCAATTTGGTGGAACAAGTAAAGAAGGTTCCTTCCAATGTATCTTTGTGGGATTTCATACATATCCCTGAACAATAGACATTACTTCAAGAAGCATTAAAGAAAGAAGAAAAAATACTGCAGATGGATGTGACTCCATTTTGTGGTCAAAGAAAAGACAAGATTCACATTGGACCCTAAAGCTCTGAAAGCAGCAACTTAAATGTAAATTACATGGATAATGGAAAAGAGAAAGAGGGAATCCAAAACCCGCACCTTTCATTTTAACACTTATTGTGGGAGATAAGCTTTTTCATAATAACATGATTGATTTGAGGGCTAGCACAATGATCATTCCAGAACAAGTGGTCGATGCCCTGAAACTTAAATATGAGCCCCTTGAGAATGGAATCATGTAATTAGATGAGAAGAAGGTTTCGACTGTCTCTTGGATAAAAGATCTATATCTAACCCTCTTCTTATGTCTGAGCCAAATGGTCACACAAGAAATAGTAGTGATAGACATTCCCCCAGTCTTTGGAATGTGTCTCTCAAGAGATTTCATTGTGAATCTTGGTAGATATTTGGTGCTTGATTGGTCCCAATTGATATTGAGAACTAAGCATGGGGTGAAGATGAAAATTCTATCTGAATCCTTACATCCTGAACATATAGTGAACAATGCACTCCTATGCTTTGAAGCAACAAATACTTCTTTCTCACAGTAGGAGAGATATTGTGTATAGATGTTGGAAGATGAAGAAGAAATGAGCGATCAAACTCCTAAGGAAGTGGTGCTACTCAACCAATTCATTGATTCCAACCCATTTGACAAATGCCACACAATAGGGCTAGGCACTTATGTGATTTTTGATGATGATCAAATCTTTATGAAATTGATGTAGGATCAAGAGGAATATGATGATCTGATAGACAATCGTCTATGGACCTTATATTTTTATGGCACCAAATGCAAAGTTAGTTCTAGAGTGGGTATCTGACTAATGTCCCTGATGGGATAAGAGACCCTCAAGGGTTTTCATTTTCAGTTCTTGTGCTTGAACAATGACATGGAATATGAAGTTGTGGTCCATGGTCTAATCCTTGTCGAGTGAATGGGTGTAAAGAGAATGTAAGCTTTCAAAGAGTCAAAATTAGTTGTGAGCTAATAGGTTCATGGGCAAGCAACTACAAAAAATATAAGAATGAAGTCATACAAACATCTGATATGGGATCTAATTCATATTTTTGAAGCTTTCAATATACAAGTTATTCCCCAATCTCAAAATAGTGTCGCCAATCAGATGGCTTCTATCAATTTGCAATTTGAAGCAGTTTCTGATTCAACCAAGCAGAATGCATTACAGGTCATCGTTTGACTTGCAATCCCTGACAATGGTCAAAATTGGAAAGTATTTGATGATGATATATAGATAGCTTTCTTTGTAATGATGGGTCATTTTTAGGTAGGTTAGCGAATTAAAGCACAAAACAAAAACCCAAAGAAACTATGGAATACAAAGAAAGAAAATGGAATAAACAAGAATGATTATACCTATTACTAATTGAAGCTTCCATGATTCACCTCCATAGCACCTTCTAGCTTGTAGTGTATGATTGTTTCCCTCAGATTTGTGTGTGTGAGCAAATGATCATGACCAAGACCTATGCAAGTTTTGAAGGATTTGAATGAAAAAATAAAGACAATGACAAATGACTATGCCTATGACAAGTAATCCAATTAAATAAGCTAAGTGTAAAGTAAGTTCTAAGCATAAAATTTCTATAATAATGAAGTGCCAAAATATGAACAAAATTGTTATTTTATAGAAAATACAATTTTGGATGGACAAACGAGATTGAAAGCTGACAAAGCCTAAAATAAGTGGACGAGATTTCATGTGACAATCCCTAATCAGGGTTAGGCAAAAATCATTAAATGAGAGGTCAAGATGTCATTTGAGAAAATAAAATCCGCGGTCAAGAATAAATGTGACAATTAGTCAAAAAGATAAAGATTTTCAAAAATAAAAAAACATAAAGACTACTTGATTTGTGAGATTTGAAAAATCAAGAAGATAAGAGTTGAATTGAAGATCAGATTTGGAAAATTAATAATTTGCTCAATTACTTGATTTTTGGAAGAAAGTTTACCATTTTGAATTAAATTAATTCAAAATATGGATTTTGTGTGATAGTAAATAATCTATTTCTAGATTATTTACTAAAATGAAGTGACAGTTAATAATTGTAAGGCCATTTTAAATAATTAATTTTATTTAAAATGAGGAAAATGTCAAATAAGGCAATTAAATAATTAAAGATAATTATTTAATTTAGAGAATATGACAGATAATTAAATAAATTAATAAATCTATTTAATTATGAGAATTAGTGACATTAAATAAATAAATAAAATTCATTTATTTAATAATCAGGAAGACATAAATGAATAAAGGTAATTAAATAAATTAATAAATTTATTTAATTGCAAGAAGATTTAGACAATTAAAGACGTATTGAATAAATAAATGTAATTTATTTATTTAATAATCATGAGGAATAAAAGGACATGAATTAATTAAATAATTATGAATTATCTAATTAATAGTCGAATGTGGACCAAGGACATAATTAAATGTCATAATTATGCTAGGACGAGAGTGGTAAAACAAAGTTTGCACGCCTAGGTCATTTGTAAGTGTCTACAGCCTTTATACAGAAAGCAAGAGTAATTTCTGACTATTCATAGCCAAAAGCAGAATTTCCCAAATAACAGGTTATCCAGTTAAAGGGAAATAAGCTTCCTCAAGGATTAATCTCCATTGAAAATCTCTTTAACTGTGAAGATGCAAGAAATGGTAAGTAGAGGTTCACTGCAAATGCAAGGGACTATGAATAACTTGATTTCAAAAATGACAAGAAGTTAAAAGTCAGAAGGGAAGTTCTACAGAGAAACAAGGAAAGACTAAAGGATTTATGTTCTAGATATGATGGGGTTATTGCTTGGACCTATGATGATCTCAAAGGATATGACCCAGGCATAATTCAACATACCATTGACTTGGTGAAAGGGTCAAAGCCGTTAGATAGAAGTAGAGGCCAATCAATCCAAAGGTCGAAGCATTGATGGCTCAGAAGCTCACCAAACTGATCGAGTCCAAGATCATATATCCAATTAAGCATTCCACCTGGGTGTCAAATTTGGTACTAGTTCATAAAAAGAATGGGGATATTAGGCTTTGTGTTGATTTCTGAGATTTGAATAAAGCTTCATTAAAAGATCACTACCCTTTGCCATCAATGGAGCGAATCTTGCAAACTGTGGCTAGATCAAAGATTTTTTCATTGCTTGATGGTTTCTCAAGCTACAACCAAGTATATGTAAAAGAATACGACCACCATAAGACAACATTTACCACTAAGTGGGGAATGTTTGGATACTCAAAAATTTCATTCGGACTTTCAAATTCTGGTGCAACTTTTCAATGAGTAATGGATATTTCCTTTAGAGGATTAATCAACCTAATTATCTTACTATGTTTGGATGACCTAATGGTCTTTTCAAAGTTAGAAGATGACCACTTCGATCATCTATAGAATGTTTTCTACAAATTTCAATAGTTTGGTATTTCTTTGAATCCCAAAAAATGTGTTTTTGTAGTACCTCAAGGTAAGCTACTTGGTTTTGTAGTGTCAAAAGAGGGAATAGCAATAGAACCTGAAAGGGTGAGATCCATAATGGAGTTACCCCTACCAACAAATCAGAAGGGACTGTAGTCTATTATGGGGAAAGTCAACATTATCAGCAAGTTCATCTCATATTACGTAGGCATTGCGAGACTGATCACACTGATGCTTAACAAAAACCTGGTTTTTAAATGGACCCCCGAGGGAAAATCAAATTTTGAGCAGATAAATATAGCTATCTATGTTGCTCTGGTATTGGCTAGCCCTAAATTTTCCAAATATTTTCTACTCTATGTATATAGCGGCCAACATAGCATAGCTTCGATGCTCACTTAAAAGGATGAGGAAAATAATGGAGAGCATCCTATTTCATTTCACTCAAGAAATCTTAAATATTATGAGGCCAAGTATAATTTTGTAGAAAAGTAGGCTTTTACCATTGTTACAAGCTTAAAGAAGTTCTAACACTTGGTGTCAGCCAATAAAATCACTATTCTTGTTGCGCATCCCAATGTGTGAGAGTATATCACAGAAGGTGAGAAAATAAAAAAAAGACAAAAATGGATCACCAAGATCCTAGAGTATGATGTGGGCATTAGACCAACCAAGTTGGTTTGACCTGGAGAGGTTTGTACAAATACATTACACAAGAATCAAGTTCTATAGCTAAGAAGGAGATCGATCAAGTCTGCTTGAACCAATTCAATTCTAATGAGTCTTGGGTGGTGGATTGGACACAATATATGCAAAAGGGACACTACCCAACTAGCCTTCCATCCCATAAAAGGTGATAATACTGACTGTAAGGCACTTGGTATGTATTAATTAAGGTATATTATTCAAGAGAAATTATGATTGTGTCATGCTTTGATGTTTAGACAAACCATAGGTGGAAAGAGTTCTT
Organism: Sequoia sempervirens; assembly: GCA_007258455.2. Taxonomy (NCBI): domain Eukaryota; kingdom Viridiplantae; phylum Streptophyta; class Pinopsida; order Cupressales; family Cupressaceae; genus Sequoia; species Sequoia sempervirens. Next base: position 295,957,361 of record VDFB02086081.1, read on the forward strand.
AATGAGTTCCATAGCAGTCATGAGGGTGGAAATTTCTCTACTAAGAATACCACCTTGAAGATAATGTGAGAAAGATATTATTGGCCCTCTATGTTTTCCAAAGCACATCATCTAGTGCAAAAATATATTCAATGCCAATTTTTTTTTGGGAAAAGAAAGAATTTCGCTTGTCCTTTGAGTCCAATTGTAACTGAGGAGCCCCTTGCTCAATGGGGTTTGGATTTCATTGGAATGATAAATCCTATTTCCAACGCTGGCCATAAATGGATCTTTATGGTGACTGATTACTTCACAAGGTGGACGAAGGTTGTAGCCCTTAAAAATGCCATAGAGGGCGAGATTGTCAATTTCCTTGAAGAGTTGGTAACCAAGTTTGGCTCACCCAAAACCATCATAACCAACAATGCTTGGGATTTTGTAGGTTTGGGGATGTCATATTTTTCTATCAAACATGGAGTTTACCTTACAACTTCATCAAACTACTACCCACAAGGAAATGGGCTACCAGAGTCGACCAACAATAACCTAACTAGGTTAATCAAGCGCATTAGGTCAGAAAGACAAACACCTAAGAGTTGCTTTGTGGGTGGACTAGATTACTCCCAAGCAAATCCTGAAGACCTCCCCTTATGAACTAGTGTACATAAAAGAGGTAGTGTTACATATTTCCATAGAAATTCTTGCCTTGTAGCTACTAAAAGCCCTGGAAGTCGAAGAAAGTGGTAGAATGAAAGTACGGTTGGCAGAACTTCTCAAACTTGAGGAAGCTAGAGAAAAAGCTCATGAATCCATGATTGGCTGCCAACAAATAGTAAAGTGATGGTTTAAAAAAAGACCTCTAACCCAAAATTTAGGGAAATGATCCTAGTGCTGAAGTATGATGAGTCTATTGTGAAACCAGGACAACATACAAAAATTGAAGTTCTGTGGAAGGGACCCTTCCAAATTAGCACATGCAAGGAAAAGAATGCATACGAACATGAAGATATGGAAGGAAAAAGTTTAGATATACCAGTATATGGTATTTATCTAAAATTATTCCATTAAAATACACAATTCTTTAAAAAAATTAGCAGTTATACCATATGTAAAAAATTTGTAAATACACTTAATTTTGAGAATAAACCATTGAGAATAGAAAAGAAGAAGCATAAAAGTTTAGTATTATATTATATTTATTGAAAAATTTACAATGTAATACTAGCCTGAGGCTCAGATTTACACATAAGGCTCTCTCAACCAAAACCCAAAAAAGAGGTATGAAGCAAAAAGAAGAAAAAGGAGGCAATGTGCAAAAAATACTAGAGGATAGGCCTCCAGTCGTTGTCCAGAAAGCTGAAACGGCTCATCATTGGATTTTATTCTTCTTCTTCTTCTTCTTCTTCTTGGTCAAGATGCAAAAGTGGGGTGAACACACAACACATGAAGGCTCCACATAGTGTAGGTTTCTAGCCTAGTCACCACAATTATGCACCAGAAACTTGAAGTGCTTCCTCCAGGAGAGCCCAGGAACACACTCCACACCATACTCTCAAAGTAGGTAGGTGGTCACTGGTTGAGAAAATGAGTGATGTGTCTCAAATTCCATCATACGAAAGTCAGAAAGAAAGGGCAACTAGGGTACATCTATCCCATAGTCTGCATGCTTATAGAGATCCATGGCACTTAGAATGCCAATGCCAGGGATAGCTACATGCACTATCTCGCCAAGCCCTTCCATCAGTGCAACATTGAACATCTAGTGTGACAATTCAATTATCATGGGTTTGGCCATGTTTAGGTCAAGTAGAGAGGTGATGAAGTAGGAAAAAATGTTACAGTTGCTCTGGAGTGGTTCTCATCATTAATGTACTCTTGGCCAACTATGCTCCTAAATGTAACCAAGCTAAGGTGGTGGAATCTCTTCACCAGGTGCTTGATTCTGTCAGTAGTGATCTCTCCCACAAAGTAGTATTGTGGCCTCTATGGGAGAAGTTGAATAGGAGTGCCTAAGCCAGTTGACATTATAAGAAAGTAGTGAATTTTGGTACAATGGGAGACAACGAAAAAGATTGCTAAACTTCAACACTATATTTTTTGAATGAATGTTGCAATAAGGTGGCATAGCTATATATAGAAAAGATAGGTCATCAGACCCAACCAATAGGCAGTCCATTTTTGGCTGGATGAAAAAGGAAAATTTCCAAAGAAAACGAAGGCTAGCAGAGAAATCATACAGAGGATCTAATAGAAGGTCTTGAAAATTAAATTTAGGTGTTGGGAGTAAATTCTCTCATATGTCAATTGTTGACATGTGTCCTTTGCCATCATCAACACTAGCTAGCTTACTTATGTGAAAATACATGGATTAACATGCTAAGTTCTGACAAATTAAATGGGAACATCTTTTCAAAAGTAACTTGTGTTACTTCATCACGTTTCTAATAGCTCAAAGCATGCATTCGAATGCAATGAATTTATTTATGAAAGAGGGGGTGGGGAGAATGTACTAATTTCATACTTGCAGCATTTTCAACATTCCCAAGGGATATAGATCTCAAATCCAAATGTATCACCTTAGTGGAAGAATTTAATGGACAAGCAATAATGGCATAGCCTTAACTACATGTACGTGCAAGGAAATTAATTACACTCAAAAGTAGATATTTTCTAAAGAAGCAAAAGGAAAGTGGTTGTTTTTTTTAAGGAAACTCTCTACAAGTTCTTGATATAGCCATGGTGGAGCCATCAACATCTAGTAGAAAAGAAAGAGCCTCAAGAAATAATCCTGGTTACACTAATATCTTTGGGAAAAACTCATTCACCAATGTGCCAATGCCTGAGGAGTGGACATTCAAATTTCATAAAAAGGTGCAACCAGATAGACATCTCCTGAGAGAGGTGGTACAAGATTGCGTCGACAATGTTTTTGATCCCAAGTTGTCAACTAACCATAAAATTTTTAGGGAGGGTACATTTCAAAGAATGATGCAACATGATTCATTAGAGGGTTTTGTGTTCTAGCTCTAGAATTTTGGTTTTCCACAGTTCATGTTTCCTATCGTACACCCATGACCAGAGTTGGTGGATGCATGTACCAGAAGATTCAACAAAAGGATAGGAGCCATTGAGGGTAATAGGGTCAAGGTTACAATTTCTATCGAAGCCATATGCAATATGTTGTGTATCCTTATGACCTAGGGCACTAAAATTTTTGACAAAGAAAAGATGGACATATTTGGGGAAGAAATGGCAAGGAAAACAAGTTTCTAAGAGGATGAAACAAAGGAAATGCCAGAGAGAAGTCATCTTTCTTTTCCTCTTTCATGTAGAAAGTCTAGGAAAGACACAGTCTATATTTTCAATGATGGTCTAGGTTTTCAGCCTTGATAATGATGAGAAAATCCATCCTTTCTATATGGGCCTAGATTTTGTTCTCAAAAGGGAGAAGAACCAGAAATACTATGATTTTGGTAATGTAACAACCGAAGGAATGCTAGAGCAATTGAAGAATTATAACATCGAGTATAAATTCAATTATTCTTCTTTCTTGGCCCAGTTGATTTTACATCAGAATTATGGGTTGCTGGAGAGAAATATCCTAGTGTCTAGGTTAGATCCAAAAGGCTACTATCAACCAATTTCTATATGGACCCATGTACTTTCAAAAACAAGGGATCATTACTAGTTTGTAGATCATTTTCTAAGGATAGTGCTTCAAGATTTGTTGCCATGACCTATAGTCCATTTCTCTCCTGAGGTCTCACAATGGATGGAAATTCTACTTACCCCAGTAGATTATTTCCTAGGAGAGGATTTTACATTTATAGTATTTCATGGTTTTGTCAAGGAACCTTTCAAACTCCCCAGGTTTGTAATAGACAAAGTTTTCACATTGGAGGTATGCTAATAGGAAACCCTTAACAACAATTCCTATGGCATTAGAAGGAATAAGAAAAAGATATATTCACTTCCCCTCACAATTTCCAATAGTTAGGTAACACTAAACAAGCGAAAGGCTAAGGGTGAGCTTACAAATCTACTAACGGTCTTAGGCTTGGTTCTCATCTGTGACAAGTGGGACTAAAATCTGACAAAGAAGTGCACCTTGAAACATGACAGTCATGAGTATTTTGGGAGGAGGAGGAATCTGACTCAAGAAAGGTTAGAAGTATATATTGACTTGGTCTACATTCCACTCAAACAACCAAAATGGTTGAATTTCTATGTGTTGTAGGTGGAGTACTAGAAGAACATTCTGATGGGTAAATCCCTCAACACATAATTAAAGCGTAGGGGATCGTCAAAAAGAAAGAAGGAAAACTTCTAGGGATTCTAATAAGAGATGAAATTCCCCAATGCCCCATTTAGAGACTTTCAACCACATGATGAAAGGTTCAAGGAAATTTATGATCAAGAGTCCAACACCAACAATAGTAATCCATAGATGAGTCATGAGATATCAAGATAGCAGCTCCCGTGTCATACCTCTTGTTCTTAGGAATCCGATAGTAGAATTTTTTTGAGGAAAAGGGACTCACAAGTCATGACCTCTTCTAGTGGTCAAGGTAAAACAAAAACAACCCGATAGTCCCCAAAAGGGTTCATTGTCGCTGGTGAAGGCCAAGCATAAGGGATTGGACACTAGAGGATCAGGAAGTACCATTTCTAGTTGTGTAAAGAGAAGATGAGTCTAGGATCTAGGTGCACCCAATGAATCAACCTAAGGAGAAGAAGTGGAGTCAGTTCTACAAAATGTTTCAACCACCGTGGCCTAGGTAAGTTTTACTCCCTTTCTTTTTCCTACCTCTACATCTCTAGTTACTCCTTTGTCTCCTTCCATGGAAACGAATCCTCCAACCTTGAACCTTGAGCTAGTAGTCTTGAATACACCCCCTTCCATTTTTAATGAAATTTTTAAAGCAACCTCGTGCACTAAATGAGTAGCATCTGCTTCGACCGCTATTGATTCTTTGATCGCCCTATCAAGGACCCCCATTGAAAGAGTAGAAACTTCCATGTTTCCCATCACTCCTAGTCCATTCACTTCTAGGAAGGCATCTCTCCTTCCACCTATTTCTCTTTTCACTCCAACTGGTTTACCCCTACCTAATCTCAATTTGGCATCTTTCCTTTTTACATGATAACGCTCCCTTTTGCTTCCCCACATGCTCATGCATCTAAAGTTTCTCCTTCTATCACCCTTTTTAGTCTCCCACCTAGTTCTTCCATTGTAGCACAAAGTATTTATACCCCTCAGAGTCTCTAAGAGCATTTCAATGCAACCAAACATGCCTGATAGGGTAGAAATAAAAAATAATTGTTAAAGAATGTCACACTGCTAGTTACCGAGAAGATTGAAGCTTGCTTCAATGAAGAGAAAAATTCTCTATTGATCACTACCATGAAGCTTCTCATGTCCAAGCCTAAGGGAAAAATGTAGATGGAGGACTACATCATCAAATCCATGGGCCTGGATTTGAACAAAACTCACTCACATGAAAAAGTGGTCCTAGCTAAGGCCGCCTAGAAGGTGGTATATACATACTATGAGAGGATAGATAAAAAGTTGAAGAAGCACAAGGTAGAGTTGATAAATGTAAAGGAAACAGTGAGCAGGTTGTAGAATGGGAACCAGGCCAAAGATGTCGAGATAGCCCACATAAGGCAAATACAAAGTCAGCATGAAGAGACATCCAAGTTGCTTGTGAAAACCTAGGGTGAACAGGTTCAACTCTATGCTGAAATTGAGAAATTGAAATTTGAGTTGGCTACTAAGCACCAAAAAAATGTAGAGAACAAGCACACTTAGGAAAACATAAGAAGAGAGCTGGATGGTGTCCAATCTCAAGCTTCTGAAGATCTACAAAAGGCCCAGGTGGAAGTGGAAAAGTCAAAACAAGAGATCGAAAGGTTGAGTTCCAAACTTATGAACACCCTTAGAAAAAAGAGTCAAATGGAGGAAAGTACAAGAACAAGAGAGACTCAATTCAATTAGGAGCTAGCTACTACATAAGGGCTTGGGACCCTCCCGATATTGAAGAAGTTGATGTATATGCATTGGGAGAGGATCACAATTGCGATTTCCATTCTTGGGCCAGCTTTACAATTATTAAGGGACATACAGGAATTAAATGTGATGGTTGGCCTAATGGCTAATCAAATTTTGTAGATATGTACTCCCCGAGTGGTGAAATTGCAAAGCCTGATTTCTAGGTTGTGTGTGGCTACTGATGAGGTCCTGAAAGGTGCAGGGATTCTCGATCAAAGAGCCACCTCCATCAAAGCAAACGAGATCATCAAATACCACAAGATCATGGAAAGGTGCAAAGAGTGCCAAAAGGTGCTAAACAAGAGGGTCAATGAAATCAAGGACTTTGAATTCCTAGTTAACTTTGGGCTACCTCCTCTTCTTTCACTGGATATAGATGTGCTAACAATTCAGTAGGTCATGAATGTAATCCAACATAAGGTTCAGACTTCTATAGAACTCTCAGGTTCAAGCTTTATGCCCACCGTTGATGATATCAAGTATGAGATCTTTCCTCTTTCTCGACTCTATTATCACCTTGGGGTGGTTTCTGCAATATGGGGATTTTTTTCTTGCAAGGAAGTCTTCAAGCTAGACCAAGCATATAGGCTCATCCATACTCTTGTCTAATCGACTAATGTAGATTAGGTGGAACTGCATCCTACTTTCCTCACACTCCAAGAATTACAAGAGGTCTCAGTTCATGCCTACGCAAGCAAAGGCCCCTTGTGAGTTTCCAGAACTATGAAGCAATTTTTCCTTAATCATTTTTTTATTTTTTGGATTTTTATGTTTTTGGCTTCGAATGTGTCCACGTTCAAGTAAAGTTGTTTGGAAAGGTACACAATACACCACATGGTGGTTGTGTAGCTTTCTTTTATTATCTTTCTTTTGGGAGAAGGTTGAGATACATGTCAGCTTGGGGAATATTTTCTCAAGGAGTTATTTTCACGAATCTAAAGATTTCTACCCATTTGACATGTCATCTCTTTGTTGTGGGTAGCTTGTGTTTCTACAAAGTGATCTCTTTTGGAGGCTGGCCCCTTTTTAGTTTTGGGGATGGAGACTTTGAGGCAACGTCGTTGGGTTATGTGACTAGTCAAATAGACTTTAGTCAAGTTGTTTTCTAGGATTTGATCTCTTTCACATAACTATCTTTGCTAAATATCTAAAAGGAATTAATGCGAAAGTTGAGAATTGATGAGCAAAGATTGCTATCACCTAACTAAAGATCTATGATCAGATCATGTGCTATCAAATTCCAACATCTAGCAGCAATTACTTCTATGTTGTGGTAGTGGTTTTCTCTTTTTGTAGCTATAAATCAGAGGCAGTGACAGAACGAAGGGGTTGGTTCCAAGTTTTATTTTTCTTTGCTGAGGAAAATTTTTCTTTGTTTTCTTAAGCTATAGAACTATTTTCAGAAGTAGAATTGCACAACTGCTTTTCTCTAGAATGTTATATTTTTTATACTCAAACTATTATTGGATTGGAATTTGACCTCTGTTTTAAAGTTCATTTGATATTTAAGCACTAATTGTTTGGAAGATATATTTGAGACTATGCGTGTATGGCCTTTATCAAACTTTCCTTCTTTATTCTTTCATTCTAAAACAAAAACTATGTTAAGTTGAATTCAAATAGTTTAAGTTGTTGATTTACATGTTGTAGGCTTATATGAGAAGATAATAACTTGCTAAAATTGGATTATGTCTATGGACTTCTCTATTTTTCTGAAGAGCTATTGTTTTGTTATATTGTGTTGTAAGAAGAGAGAGAGTTTATGGAATTTCTAAATATTTTTCTATTAACCTTGGAAATCTTTATGATTGATCAAACCTTAATGAACACTACCTACAAGGAGATTTGGAAGACTGTACTATTCTTGTAGTTAGCCTTTGTTGTTTGTTCTCTTCCCATCAATGAAGGGTTGTGGTGTTCTATGTCTAAATATATCATTCATAGGAAAGATTGGGTTTGAAATGTTGTAAAAGCTGTGGTGAATCACCATTTTTATGTTTTATGTTTACATTTCCTTCTACCCTTTTCTCCAAAAGTCAAAGAAGCTTGCAAATTTCTATAAAAATACCAAAGGTATTTACTGAGGTGCAAATCAGTCCCCCCATTCGTTGAATTTCCCATAAGATTGTTGGAGAGGTGCAAGCTTTGATTATCAACAAATATCAAGCTAGATTTCAAGTCCTCATCCATTGTAGCCATTACATACATGTTTGCAGTACTTTATTACAAGGGTTTGGTGAGTTGCAACATCATTATTTGTTCATTCATCATTCTCTATTCTATTTCATTTCATTTTAAGGGTTTAATTACCGGCAAGGGGTTTTACCAAGGAAAACCCGTATTCACTAATCCCACAACATTTTTCCCTCTCTTTGCATGTGATATGCGAGTCTAGATTGTAGATTTATCAAGAAATATTGGAAAAAATTTCATCAAGTTTTCAACGAAATTCAAATTTTTCAAGGTTGTAAACAAGCCATGGAGAAGCTTAAAGAAGTTCTACAGGCTGAATTTTGCAGTTTCAGACCCAAATTTGAATGAAGAACAAAAAAGAAAAATGAGAGCTACAAAATTTAGTTTTGAATTTTCAGAAATCTAGAAGTGGACTGATTTGCCACTATTGGAAAATGGGTCCCACTTTACCTATCTATCAGGTTTTTTTGCAGATCTAAGTACCCATTTTTTTGAAACCTGTTCTAACACAATTTACCTTAAATTAGACTGATTCACCTAGCTTGGCGTATGTGTCCTAGTTATCTTTAACAATGGATTCTTCAAGATTACAAACCTCCAATTTTCCTTCTTCAGTTTCCCAGGTGCATATTTCCATTTTTACAACTTTTTGTTACATTTTACTTGCATTTCTAGGTCATTTTGCATATCACACCATGTTTTCCAACATTTTGAGCTTTCCAAGATTACACTTGGTGGTGAACCCTTTTTTGTTATATCCAGTCCCTAAGTAAATTCTATTGCTATATTTCAATCTCCTTTGCATTGAAATCTTGACGGTTATCCTTGCGTGGAACCTTCCCCACATAGTCCCCATTTTTAGCATAGACCCCACATAGTCTCCTTTTCATAGACCCCATTTTTAGAGGTTAAAATTTTTACTTTCAAAGGTTAAAAAATAATTTATTTAAGGTTTAAGGTATTAGGATTACATTGGAGGTTGAAATTTAAATTAGAATTATTCAATATTAAATATTTAGCATTCAAGTTTCATATAAGTTTTTGTTTCAAATTTTACTCACAAATTACAACTTTCAATTAGAATTATTTAATATTCAATATTAGAATTCAAGTTCGTCTAAGCTTTTCATTTAATATTGTAATTACTAATTATTACATTGATTTTATGCCTCAGGGCTCAATGTTAAATGTATAAGTTCTAGTTCTAAAGGTTTAACATTTACCATTCAGGTTTTAAGGTTTGTTATTGAACATGCAACGTTAAATATTTGGTGATTGGGGTTCAAAATTCATTGTCTAATGATATTTTGAGTTTTGGAGAAGGCTACGACTATCTTAAAGTTTTATTAAAATCTTCATGACTTTGGGCCACATTCTTAAGACCTATGAAAACATATCATTACTAATTGAATGTAAGCTTCATATGAATTATTTTTATGACTAAAACTATTCATGTCTAAAATTTAAATTCCAAATCATCTGAGCATATTGACAAAAAATGCATTATTTAAAAATGTCTCATTTATATTAAGTGTAATGGTACCAAGAATCATAACTGAAAGTTCCAAAATTTTGGGGTGGGAAGGTGCAACATTGTAAATTGTCACCCTCAACAATTTCACTCTATTTTTTTCTCCTCTTAAATTATTGAGACTAATTCAATCCCTAATTTCCTAAATTATGCATTTTATAGACCATTTTACCACTTTCTAGGAAATTACAAGCATTGAACAAATGCAAGTAATTAATGTTTTCCTTTGATACATTGTGTCTTGGAAAATAGGGCCACAACCCATACACCCATGGGAATATGGGTCCTGTTATTCTATTGGGGATCAATTTTTAATGTCAGTGAGGTTATTTTAACATTAAAAATTCACATTTCAAATTTCATCTATCAAGATTTAATTCTCGCTAAATTAGATAAATGCCTATAAACACCTAGTTATTGCATCATTTGAAATCTAACTCAAGGAGAATCTAGAAAAATATTGGAATTATTATTATCAAGAGAATTGACAATCAAATTAGGAGTAGTATTTCAAAGTACTATTGTAGTAATTCAAGATCCTAACATCATGTCAAATCCTATGTCAATTTATGTGTGTTCATGTTATCATTTTTTTGTGAAGGCTAACACTTTTTTAGGTCTCCAAAGCATTCAATAAAAGAAAGAAAGCAAGATCAATACCTTGAGGTGATGTGCATGACTTTAGTCCTTCAAGGAATACATTGAAGGGTGGTGAGTTGCAAAACTTTGTGATTTCATCATTCCTTCCTTTCCATTATCATTTTATCATTGACATTGCCATTGTGGAAGTGGAAACACTTACACAAGATTTGACTACTTGGTAAGTCCCTAAATGGCCCAACATTTTCCCTCTCATTGAATGTGCATGTTTTATGTCTAAAAATGATTAAAGAGAGCTTGAATAAAAACTATTTATCCTTGAATTCAAAGCCCTAAATATTGTCAAGTCACATAAATCACCTAAAGAATTATTTGACAATATTTTGACAACTCTACAATTGGAAATCAAAAGTTCAGATATGTCATTATACAACCCCAAAAGCAGAAAAGGACACCCTATCAAAGACCCATACACCCCTAGGAATCCTAGTCTTTCTATGAATACCATAAACAATTTTTTAGGATAGCTACACAGTCTTGTACACTTTCCAAATATGCCTACAATTTACTTTTTCAATATATAATTTGTCAAGATCTTACAGTTTTCATATTAGGTCATATAGTCTAATTATGTTAATCTTAAAAAATAATTTCCAGTCAAGTTCCAAGACTCAAAAGGATCAGATCCAAGCCTAATTGACTCACCTTTATGGTTAGAAATCAATCTATTTTCCTTATTGATTTGCATCCTAATAAAACTATAGGAAAAGGTGGAATTGACTGGGTTTTGGATATTAAAACCCTCTATTCCTAATTTTTCTATTTTTTGAAAGGTAATTTATAAAGAAGGCATATTAGAAAATATACGGATAGTGTGTTATCATTAATTTCAACCCTTTTTAGTGTTGTTGTTGATGTAAACCTTTTTTGATACCTTATACATTCATATTGAAGGAAACTTTAGGTGTTTATGTCAAAGAGATGTAAGATTGTCTTATCTATTGAAGTTCATGATTATATGTCAAAATGCTATCACTAGTACAGTATTGTACATCATCAATCAAATTTCATGGTTGGATGTCAAAATCCTTTGGTTGATACGGTTCAAATGTGTTTAAGGCATAGGATTGGCTACACAGGAGCTCTGTCAAATTCTCTACACTTATTAGTATATGTAGATATGATCTTACAGTTTGAATAGTAGCTTTGCATAGTTGAAAGTTATGTAGATTCCATGTATTCTTGTATAATTTCTACCATAAAGTGTTATGGTGCTATTATAGTATGAAATTGTTAATTTCTAGTGAATGTATGATAAAGAGAGAATTGAATATCTTTGTACTTCACCACATCACATTGATTTATCTTATGGCCTTGAAGTTATGTTTTTGAAGGTAATATGTCTACTCGGTCAAATTTTGAGATGATTTGGTTCACCAATAATGATTTTGTAGATGACAATGTCTTGTCTATGGTCCTACCACCTAGTCTATTGGTGTCTAATCAATTTTTGTCAACATATATTAGATCAAGTCTATATAGAAAGGCTATGTAATGCATAATGGAAGATTATTATGGTCTATTGTTTTTTATTAATGATAAACAGGTTTTGAAGGGTACCTTAAACCTTGAACAAAAAAGATGGTGGCAGTAAATATAAGATAATTGACTACCCACCCAAAAGCAACAAAAAAAAGGTTGATTAACAAACCATCAATAGACAAAAATAGCAAACACAAAAAATAGAAAGACCCACCAAATGACCATTAGAGTAGTTCTTTAAGCATTTTTTCCGCATCCAGATCCTTATACACTAGCCTATCATGCATCTCCATGATCTCCTCAACATCACGAGTAGGGTCATTTTTACCTTTCTTTGTTTTGCTTTGAGTACGCACACTCAGACCAGCATCCAAATCAGTGGTAAACACTTCCATCCCAACACCCTCCCCTCATTCCATATCCACATGATCATCAAACAATCCCTACCCAGTCAATTCCTTTGCTTTCTGATTGAGGAAAAGCATACCTTCAGTTGAGGCCTCCAACTTCTCTCTGCTAATGTTTATAATCATGTCCAAATCCTTACAAAGCTGCCTATTTTTTCTTTCGAGTAGAGCCAACCTTAGACCATATTCACTCTTCAAACTAGCAAGATCATCAACCACACAACCAACACTGGCATTTAAAGATCTGGTAAGCCCAATGATAGAGTCCTCCTTGAGACTATGCATAGTAGAAATATTATAATGGGAAATGGTGCCATGCTTGTTGTGGATGTCCTGCACCTCTTGCTCAAGCCACATAAGCAGATTAAATAAGATATCAGCCCCTTCTTTTACCAGACTAGACACTTAAGAAAAATCCATTGCCCCCCAAAACACACCCTTGCCTTGGTGTGAACCAACCAGAGGATCCTCTTCATGCATGCCCTTGGAGAAAAGCTTAGCCTTCCCCTATCCTTGGATGTGGATACCTATGTAGAGTCATCCAGATTGACCACTGAATTCCTCTTACCAACCACAGGGGACCCACCAACACTAGAATCATCACCTTGAATATTCCCCACCACCTCTTGAAATTTCTCACCCACATCCTTAGAATGACCCTTAGACCTCTTACCAGAAAAACCCTCCAACACCTTCAACTTACATTTATTATGCAACTTAGCCTTGGAAGTTGAGGGCTTGACACCACCCATCGAAGGAGTATAATCCAAGTTGGTAGCATAGCCATTGGACTAGCCCTCTAACTCCTCCTCCAACTTTGTACCCTCTGACTCTTAAATTTCTTCAATCCTACATTTCCCACTTCCTTTCCCCTTCTTCTTAGAAATAGGGGACCGAGGGTTTCTAACAATGCAATTTTCTTTGATAAACTCAACAATGAGTAACATCAAACCTTCATGCAAAAAGGGATTTCTAGGGTTTTTTCTAAAATTCAAAATTCCCTCTTCCAGAGACATCAACAGGTAAAAGGGAAAAACACCAGCTTACCATGGTAAAATTGGTTGAGCAACACAAATTGGTGACCATACAGCTAGCTACAAGTTAATATTGAATTATCTCTACTACTATAGTCTATCTTTTGTGGATATCTTGATCTCCAGGTGTTTTTCCCTAGCATGAATTGATCTAAGATGATAAGAGTATTGTATAGAAGTGTTGTTACATTCCATATTAGTTTTTTGTAATGATTTTCATAGATTTTTTTGATCTCTTCAGTACTACCTTGGTCTATAGTTGATGTTTCGATAGTTTTCTTACTCGTTAGGCTAACTTGTCATGTTGGCTTGATTGTTCCAAGTGTTTAGATGTACGTGCTAATTTTGAAGATGTGTTTTGTGAAGGATAGGTTTTGGATATCTCTCATCTTGAACTACATCTTTTTTCTTTCTACTAAAAATGTGTTTGAAACTAACTTAATGGTAAATATTGTATATCCTACATTTCATACTTGTGGTCGACATGATGAAACCTATTTGAACATTGCTAATGGTATAAATAGAAAATAGTTATTGAAAGAAAGTGATTTTTTTGTGAATGTTTTGAGCAAACAATGTTGCAATAGATTTTTTCATAAGATATTTTGATCATGAAATTTTCAAAAGATTAGTTTTGATAGATCAATAGTGAAGATGAAGACTATGAAGAAGATTATCAACCAATAAATGAAAATTTTTGTTAAAGGTGGTGAGTTGTAGAAAATATAGCCTATTAAAGTATATGTACGTACCAAAGGCAATAAGATGAAGGTAATAGCTATACTAAAATATTTAAATTGTATGTTGAGGTTTCAAATATCTATTGTGAAATTTCTATTGAGTAGTGTTCATTGGTTAAAGACCATAAATACATGTTGTAAAAGGTTAATTTATTTTTGAGGCTAGATTTGTACAATAGATTCAAGTAGCTTGCTCATCATGGTTTTTCCCTTGTAGGGTTGTCCACGTAAATTTGGTGTTATGGTTGCATTATTTTGTGTCCTTTTTCTTATCACTTTTTAATTTGGTTGACTACTGCTAAATAAAATAATTTGTTTAAGTACTAATTCACCCACACTACCTCTTTGTACTACTATTTTTTCAACAATTGGTATTAGATCGAAGTTCCTTGGCATAGCCTAACATATAAGGTAGATATTAAGTGGAACACATGGGAACTTAAGCAATGTAAAAAGAGAACAATCCTCCAAAAGTCAAGAATCATCTAGAAATGGAATGCATTAATGCAGAAGATTGTGAAGTGAACTTTGAAGAAGAACTTGTTTCAGCACTAGAAGATCTAGATATTACAAGAAGATAAAGTGGATAATTATAGATCAAACTAAAAGAATCAAAAGAGATGAATCATCAATTTTAAAGTTTAATTTGAAAAGGAAAAATGGTTATAGATTGCTTGAATAATAAGTTAAATGAAAAAATAGTCGAATTCTCCAAACTTGAAGAAATTGTCTCCCTAAGGAAAGAATTGGAGAAAGCAGAGGATTATATAGATGAAGGTTTGAAACTCAATAAAATCTCTAAAATTCTTGATGAGACATTAAGTTCTCAAAGGTTTGTAAAAGGTAAAGGTCTCAAATGATAATACTCCTAAAATAAAAGAGGATAAAGATTATGCTGAATATTCTAAGAGGGTCAGAAATGAAAGAAAGCGTTTGGATGATGGATTCATAAAGGTCAACAATCAAAAGAAAAGTTTCAAGATATCTCCTCCTAAATAGACTACTACTTCTAGGTTCTCTCAATCCTTTCATGGTTTCAATAGGGTATATGCACGATCATGATGGGCCAAAAAGTGGTGATATTATTGGTATGTGTAGGGTATGTGGCAAGCGAATTTTTTTTTACCCAAAATTGATGAAACGAAAAGGGTTTTTAAAGGTAATTCTCATCTTTCTACCAACATAAATTATGCTTTACTTTGAATTTAATAAATAATTATTATTCATTTTCTATTTGAATTACGACTAAAGTCCTGATTGATAGAATGATTGAAAAACATCTTTAGCTTTCAAACGATATCACATTTTTTTAATTTGAAACATGTGTCACATTCTATGCTTTGCATATTATAGGATTAAAAAAGGAAAATTTAAATTTCATGATGTTTTGACAAAGTTAAGGTGGTCAGACATATGATTTTTTATATTTGTTAAAAGTTGTAATAAAAAATTCATAATTAATTATATTTACTTGGAAAAAAATTACAAAAAAATATGCATCACATCTAGACATGATTCCTCTACTTATATCTAAAATCTTATAAAAAAATATTATCATTAAATTATTGTGGTTAGCGTGGTTAGACAGACATCTACTTCTTATTTTTTCCCTGAAATTTAAGTATTATTGCATTGAAATTTTAAATTTTCACCAAATATATATATATATATATATATATATAAAATAAACCTAGTAGTTTAGAAAACACATTCAATTTGCTACAGATTCTATTCTTACATATTTTTGAAATAATATATATAACTTATTCAAATTTTTACATCAAGTTGCCTAACTCTGATTTTTTTGAATTTTTTGCCACTTAAGGGCCTACTTTTTCCATGATGATCCTGCACATACCCAATAAGTTTGGTCATATAAGGCTAATGATTGTAGAAGTAAGGAAAAAAGGAATTATTATGTGAGAAATAACTCCTTTGTGTATCAAACATATAATGTTGTAGTTTCTCATTACTTTTATGGGTACTTATATGCATGCTATAATTTTGGTCATATGGTTGTTGATTATAAAACTAAAATGAGGAGAAATGGTTTTTATCCTAAAAATAATGTTGTTTGATACAAATTCAATAACTTTGGGCATAAATCAAGATTCTAAAAATGTTGTTCTATAAAGCCATATGCTCAATATACAAAGATAGAGGAAAAGAAGGAAGTTGTAGGGTTTGGAGAAAGGAATAAGAGAAAGAAATTGAAGTGAGAAATGAAAAAGCACTTGTACATTACGCATAAGATATCATGCTTGATTGAGATAGAACATCATCTTAGGGGGAGTTATATTTTGAAATTCTCCCTACCCCCTAAAGAATGTAAGATGGTTTTCATTACAACATGAAAGGTGATCTAAAACAAGATGGTTTGAAGAATTTGATTGATGGTCAAGATAGATTTTGTAGATCAATTTTCCAAAGCAAGATATTTGTTTGTGAGAGTCTATAGAATGTATATGCATCACTATGAAGTCACATTGCACTCTAGTAGTTTCTTACCTAACAAATACAAGGTGCATTAATTGAGAAAAGTTAGGGAAAATCTAAAATCTTTTATACTTCAATTTGTACAACATTGACTCATATAAATCAAAAGCATTTGTGTGTAGAATTGAGTAGAAAGAGAAGGCATCAAAAGAATCTTTATGTATTCAAATTATGGTGAAACCCTAGTGATAGTTTACATAGGTATTTTTTAAGTTGCTCATAAGCCCTTGCTTTAAATTCTGAAAAGAAATTACAATGGCTACTCCAAAATTGGTAGATTTCTTTGAGAAACCTAGGAAAAAGTATAAGAAATATCCTTTCAAGGAAATGGAGGTAGATAAGGATGGCATGCTCTTAAAATTTACAACTAATACTACAGATACGAAAGATGTAAGGATCTATATTTATGCCCCCGTGAATGAAATTGATCACACAAAGTTTGATGAGTTGAGGAACAAATTCTTGGATAATGACTATGTTGGGTATAAACCAAAGTATGTAAATATGTCGGATAAAGGGTTAAATGTTTTGGAGGGATTTTAATTATTTCTATGATAACTTTGAATGGGTGAGAATCATTTTAAGTATAATTCATGATGAATTCATTTATTTGGAAAAACCCTATAGAATGACCAAATAAGAAATTAGGGTAGTAATAGGGTTGTGTTCAAATGGACCTATTATGGTAATGAAAGTTGTTAAGGATGAGAAGGTTACAAAGTTAACCTTAAAAAAGAATTGACAAGGGAAATATGAGCATAAGTGATATCAATGATCTAGGTGTTATGTATGCTATCATGATAATTGGATATGAAGTGCACTTCACAAACAAAGAAGGCTCTACAATTGGTATTGTAATTCATACTACATAAAAAATGGTTAAGGAAAGGATTTTTTGTTGAATGAAAAAGAAAACTAAGAGGGGGGTGAATCAATTCTACATTAAAGCTTCAAAAACCTCATAAACATTTAGATCCACATCAACTTAATTAACCATTAGTTTATTAAATTGATTAAACATGAAAGCACATGATAAAAACTAAAACACATCAACACCATGCATGCAATAAAACACCAGATTTACATGGAAAGCCTAAGAAGGGAAAAACCATGGTGAGGATTAGCTCACAATATAAATTAATAACAACATCAAATACAATAATATCACTATTGGAGGGCTCACTACCCTAAAAAAATAAGGGATCATTGTTAAAGGTTCACTACTGGATTACAAAAAAAAAAAGAGTGTTATAGTGAGAAAAAAATATCAATGCAATAGGAAATTCCACCATAGAATCACTAATCAAATATGCAACCTTATTGAATATTCCAAACACCTTCTACTCACTGCTTCCAATATTCTATCACATTGAACATCACACTACACTTCACAAATTTGCACTTCACGACTCTACAATTTGCATCAAACACTTCACCACTCAATTCATTATTAACAAAACTCTTATTTATACCGTATTCAACATTGAAAACATTCTCCAAGATTGGCTATGCATGTAAAACATGCAAATTCAAATTAGGTCAAAACCAAAACATTCTCATGGTGGAAATGAATGAAGGAGGACCACAATACTCCTTAACACAGGCCTAAATCTACTCAAACATGCCACACAACACTTCCACAATCACTGAAGCATATCCAAAATTAGTGTAAACACCCAAGGTCAACCAAACCCATGTAAACACCATTAAATATTTAAGTATATGCATCCTTTTATCCAAAGACAAATTTTGGAGAAAAAATATCACTTGAACACATTATGAAAGAATCCAAAAATTTCCAAAAATCCAACAAACTCCTTCACAACAACTTTCACCTGAAGAAAGTACACACCTAGTACACCTAGATAATTTTCCATACACTGTAACTCAAAAAAAAAACTCACTGAGGACCAAACCATGAAAAAATTCAACTAAAAGGGTACATGTGCAAGATCATCATTGGAATAGAATTTATACTATTTCAAAAATATGTAAGAATAGAATTTGTAGAAAATTGAATGTAGTTTCTAAACTACTAGGTTTTTTTTTTTTTTAAATCTATTTGGTGAAAACTTGAAATTTCAATGTAGTAGTACTTAAATTTTAGGGAAAAAATAAGAAGTAGGTGTCTATCTAACCATCCTAACCACAATAAAATGATAATTATTTTTTTTATAAGATTTTAGATACAAGTAGAGGACTCATGTCCCGATGTGATGCATATTTTTTTGCAATTTTTTTCAAAGTAAATAATTAATTATGAATTTTTTATTACAACTTTTAAAAAATATAAAAAATCATGTCTAACCACCTTAACTTGGTCAAAACTTCATGAAATTCAAATTTTTTTATATCATAGTATGTGAAGCATAGAATGTGACACATGTTTCATATTCAAAAAATGTGATACCATTTGAAAGCTATAGATGTTTTTCAATCAACCCATCAATCAGGACTTTAGTCGTAATTCAATTAGAAAATAAATAATAATTATTTATTAAATTCAAAGTAAAGCATAATTTATATTGATGGAAAGTTGAGAATCTTCTTTAAAAAACCTTTTCGTTTCATCAATTTTGGGTAAAAAAAACCATCAGCCACATACCCTACACATACCTAACATATCGCCACTTTTTGGCCCATCATGATCCTACACATACCCAAAGATAGATATTTATGTTTCTTAATTTTTGGTCATAGTCAGCTTCATTGATAAAATTAGTGCATTGTGTGATTTCAAAATCGCATTTAGAAGTCATTATTTTGAGGTCTTTTGCATATAGTGTAATAAAAAAATTACTTTGTTTTAAATCTGAAAATTTGTTCAAATCAACAAGTGTTTTAGCAATGTATGGAAGTCCTTGTTCTCCTTGGTTGATGTTTAAAGTTGTGTTTTTGGCAATGATCCTAATGCAATTGACCCTAACCATTATCAATCAATTCCTAATGAGTGTCCTTGTGAAGTTGACATTATTAGAGAAGATGATGCTAGCATGCATGGATTCATAAATGATTGCCTTAACAATCTTCAGAATAATGCATCCTTTTATCCTTCAATAAAACAACCAACACAACTTGAGATGTTTGGTTTTTTACATCCTAAAATTGAGTCACAAACTAAGCCTAAATTTTCAACAATGAGTGAACCTAGCTCCCCTAATCAAGTGCTTACATATCCATGTTATGTAAACAAAGTGACCAAAACTCTCATCAATATTGAAGAGACTTATGGTTGGGGCTTTAAGATTTTAACTAAACAAGGATGTGAGATAACTAGTGAGCATGAAATTCACAAACTTGCAGAGAAACTTCCTATTGAAGAGGCCAAAGGATTAGGATATCAAGATCCTCCTCCTGACATAAGTGTCCTCCTTCCTCAAGAACAATCAATGCATCATAAGGATTATAGGATCATCTTAGGTCATCCTCCTCAACATCTATCTCAACAAATTTGTGAATCAAACAAGAAATCCAAACCTTACAAACTTATAAAATTTCCATTCCTACATACTCAAACAAAAACTGAATGAATGGTGGAATGCCACCTTAAAAACTTAGGTTGGATTAAATTTCCACCTCATAGTAAAAGAAACATACCTAAGGAAAACATGAATTATTGTGAATATCATAGAATTCTAAGGCATCTTACTGGTGAGTTTCGTGCATTTAAATTGATATTGAGTGATTTTTATTCTAATTATGATAATCACTATGGAAAAATAGTTGAATAGAAATTGCATGCATCCCACTCCTTGCCATGTAATAGTTGTAGGATCATAGCACCCTCACTATTAGATGCTTTACATTCATTTTAAATCATTCTCTTTATCATAAGGAGCTTATTCTTATCACCCAACTTAGCTAATCCTTGTCCTGCACCTAGTGGGGGAAAGTGGTTAGATAGCCTTGTCCTAGTTTGGGCACTTGATGTTGTCCCTTTGGCTAGTTTTTTTCCTTTCACATATATTGATCAAGATTTAGATTTAGATGACCTACTATAGGTTGACTTGCATGTGACTTACTAGTATTTTTCTTTATTTTCTTTTTCTTGTTTCTTTATGTGGTTGCATGTTTGTAATGTGATCCCCCATACTGTTCTATTTGGTGTATCTCTCTCTCTCTCTCTCTCTCTCTCTCTCTTTCTCTCTCTCTCTCTCTCTCTCTTTGTGCATTCCTCTATTTGTATCTACATTCTTCTCTATGTCATAAACATTTTACCTTAAAATTCACTTTTCTCTTTTTTCCTTTTGGGGCTGATGTAAGGTGTCGAGACATTTAGGTCTCTTCCATGTTGACCCAATGAATTATTCTTTTTTTTTTCTCTTTTGTGTCATTCTTCTAGTTCTATGAGTATTTTGGAAATGATGACATTTTTTAACTCTATAACAACATTGTAGCAAAGATACACTGAACCTAAATCTATAGATCCCTTATCTATTTTAGGATGCAACCCCTACCTTTTTTATGATGTAGCTTTACTTTGAAAACATATGACTTGGTATAGGGCTTTCTGAGTAAGCTATCATGTCTTAGGATTGAACATTGGTTACTTTAAAGCAACTGATCATGTCAATGGTGTTAGTAACTACTTTAAAGTGGGGGCATACATTGATAATATCTTTCGACATTTCTCATGTTTCATGATGCAATTTTATTTTTTCTTGTGATGCATCTTTTTCTTGGTGGTTTCATTGGGTTTGATGTCCTCCAAGAGTGTGATATTTCTTAGTGTATGAATTTCCTCTCAGTGGTGATGTGATGCACTACATTCCCTAAGTTGTGACTCTTTTACTCCTGACTTGTCCTCTCTTGGAGACTATTGGAAAATGTGCCTCAACTTGTTGGCTTGGAACTATTGAACGTGGCATTCTATTTCCTTTATACCTAGGTATGTGCAAGATCATGATGGGCCAAAAAGTGGTGATATTATGGGTATGTGTAGGGTATGTGGTTGACGACCTTTTTTACCCAAAATTGATGAAACAAAAAGGGTTTTA
This sequence comes from Sequoia sempervirens, assembly GCA_007258455.2. Taxonomy (NCBI): domain Eukaryota; kingdom Viridiplantae; phylum Streptophyta; class Pinopsida; order Cupressales; family Cupressaceae; genus Sequoia; species Sequoia sempervirens. Next base: position 295,978,932 of record VDFB02086081.1, read on the forward strand.
AAGGAGATTCTCAACTTTCCACCAATATAAATTATGCTTTACTTCGAATTTAATAAATAATATTATACATTTTCTATTTGAATTATGACTAAAGTCCTGATCGATAGGTTGATTGAAAAACATCTATAGCTTTCAAAAAGTATCACATTTTTTTAATCCAAAACATTTGTCACATTCTATGCTTCACATACTATAGGATTAAAAAAAGAAAAATTGAATTTCATGAAGTTCTGACCAAGTTAAGGTGGTCGAACATACAAGTTTTTATATTTTTAAAAAGTTGTAATAAAAAATTCAAAATTAATTATTTACTTGGAAAAATACTACAAAAATATATGCATCACATCTAGACATGAGTCCTCTACTTATATCTACAATATTATATGTTGCCTAAATTTTCACCCTCTGGCTCAATCAGGAAAAGCAAATCATGTTAACAGGTTCAAGGAGGCTAAATGAAGTATTCGGCCTATGGAAAAGGTCATGAATCTGATGCTAGGTCATGGGGAATTTAGTAAAGAAACCTGCCTTATTCTGGTTGGGCATGAAAATCTTCTAAGGACAGAGTCGCCAAGACACCAGGAGTGTCACGGCGATCATAGGTCTTCTGCATTCTTCATTTGGCGGGATGGTTCTTTTGTTTTGGTGACCGTGGAGGCTTCTATCGGCATATGTCTTAGTTGTCAGGGTTGCATCTTACCGATCTCAACATGTCTCCCCGACTATGTATATGGTGGTTCATTGGTGGACCTAGGCGATATCGGCATTATGTCTCAGCGAGGTTTTCTTGTCTCGTCGACTGGAGAAACAAAGTGCATCAGGTTGGCATGAGTTAATTTTTTCGTGGGGATGTCATGGCGATCTCCATATGTCTTACTGACTTCACACAGGTTCCCTTTGGCATGAGTTGCGGCGTCGGTATATGGTCATAGCGAGTTCTCTTGGTCTTACCGACAATGTGCAAAATGGTTTTCTTTCGGCATGAGTTCACTTTTGTCTCATTGATCAGTGGCAGAAGGATGTGCTCATCGGTGTAGGTTGGGGCGATCACCGTAAGGTCTCGCCGATGGGAAAATAATGAAGGACCCTTTTCAGTGTAACAATTGCCTTGTCTCAGTGACTTTGAATGCATGAGGCCTTTCAATGTAGCAAACACCGTCTATGTGAGGTCTCCCCAATGGATGGAAGCTACAGCGACACACTTGGGATAGGTAGACTCATCGGTGGGAGATACATTATCTCTCAGCGACTCAAGAGTAGTTGAGGTCTTTCTGAATAATAGGGTGCATTCTATATGATGTCTTGTCGATAGTGGAACGTCACAGTGATGGAAAATGGATGGACTCATCGGCAAGATAAAGCATGGGTCTTGGAAAAATATTTTGCCAAGATGAGGAGGTTATGCCGACACCAAGGGAAAGCGAATGAATCACCGGGCACCTGGATGGAGGCTATGACCATAAGGTATGGCTAATAGGAAAAATCTCCCCGATGCAATGGAAAAAGGGCCCTCAGCACGACTAAGGGAATTTGTCAAGATGTCTCGGCGACTATAAGTGGTCTCCTCGAAGCGAGGGGCCTTCAGCATAACATTTGGAGTTCGGGAGGACCTCTTCCCGACCATCGAGAGTCTCAATGACTAAAAAGAAGAGGTCGGACAAAATGAGGGTGGGGTCGGCAAGATGTCTTGCCGACCAAGCAAGCTTTCTCCAAACACAAGGTGAACTTTCAAAAAAGCAGGGGGACTTCGATATAGAGTCTCAGCGAATGGAGTATGTCTCAGCGACAAAGGGAGATGTCGATATGAAAGAAGATGCTTAGTATGAAGTATGGCCGACAGGCCAAGGTCTCAGCAAAAGAAGAGCATCGGCAAAATGACAGCCTCGCTAAGATGTCTTCCCGACTCGATAGTGTCTTGCCAAAGGAGCTCGAGCCTAGAGGAGAAAAGCAAGCTCGAGGTAAATGAAATGAGCTTGCCATAAGCTCTCAGCGATAGCTCCATGTTATGCCGATAGCTTTAGGAGGGCATAATCGCATCGGTGAGACACTTCCTGTGTCTCGCCGAGATGTGATTCTGATCAAAGGAGTTTTGACTGACTAGAGAGGCTACATGGAATTTACTAAACCAATCACAGAGATCTGAGGGTAAATTGTGACAGTCTAAAGAACGGAAATAGGATAACAAGCAATGTGTATCTGTTGCAAGCTCAGGGCATTCAAGATGCAACCGAAGTAGCTAAACAAGACACGATGGATCAATGAACATGGTAGCTGTGAAATATCAGAGGGCTTCTATGAGGGTTGCTTTTCACCAACACACATAGTGGGGACACGCAAGCTTCAACATTAATTTCAATCAAAAGATCTAAAGATTGATCTTTCTGGGCCCGATATTTTGTAAGCCCTAGGGTGGCCATCACAGTCTATATATAAGGCAATTTTTTCCTTTTTTGTAGTTAGTTCAGATTATGCATTCAAGGTATTTAGTGATTTTTTTATCAATCCTTCCTCAATTAATGTATGTTTTTGTAACTCAACTAGAATCCTGAATATAACATAGAGCTTACCTGGGAAGTTTGTGTTTGCATTTGTATTAATTCTCATTTATGTATCTTTCATTTGAACATGCAAGTCTTTAACTGTGTTTTATAATTCTGTATTCATATCTTAGAGATGTGAAATTAATCTTTCCTTCCTGAGATGTGTATGTAGATCAAACCTGTTAGGACTAAAGCATTAAATTTGAAAGCGGTTGTTCTAAGAATAGCAATTAGGCTTTCAAGTGTATGTTCTTCCTGTGTTCATTTCATGATTTCTCAAACAGTTTGGTGTATCACCCTAGTGTAGTCCTTTAATTTATGTACTCCTTATCCCTTTCCCTTCAAAGAATTGGTAGTCTAGGTAATACCAAAGGAAGTCGGCCTTCTCCGGAGGTTCACTCCAATTTCAGGTGACCCACAGCCTTGGAGTGATCTAATGTTTCACTAGAAAGCTTAGTTTTACAACTTTGCATCAGGGTGCATTTCTAGGTGACAACAATTTTTGGCACGCCCGATGGGACCGTGAACTAAATTGAACTACCGGTTTAGTATGCAACCAGTGAATTTCAGACTTTATAGAAGTCCTTTGGCATACTTGGTGACTTGATAAGGAAGAACAACCCTAGAAATTAGTGCCTTCTATAGTTTATGAGAAAATTTCAGACTAGAAGCAATTCAGGCCCATTTGAATATTTGTAGCTGTCACCACCAAGAAGGAAAGGCAGAGCAACAGAAAAAAGAGGAACAACAGTTATCTATTCTAGAAAAACTCAGTCTACTCCTCCATCAGTGGGATCTCACTTTACTATACAAGTAAATCCAATTCAGGTACCTCCAATGGCCACTCCAAGGAATCAACCCTTTGTCACTTTCGATAGAGGCATCCCTTTGAATTTGAAACAGCACAACGACATTCTAGTGGCAGCCTTGAAGAGTTTTCCAACTTTCATGGGAGAAGACCAAACTACTCCAATTGAACACATGTGAGATGTGGCTTCGCTATGTGGAGTCCATCACATAACCCAAGAGGACATTGCAGTGAGACTATTGGCTGCTTCACTAAAAGGAAGAGTTGTATAGTGGTATAGGATCCTACCAGTTAGTTTAATTGCAACATGAGACGAATTTGGAGATAAGTTGCATAAGCAATTCCAAGACAGGTCTGACAACTTGTCTCTACTGGAGCAATTAACTACAATCAAGAGGGCTCCACAAGAGAAAATGAATGATTTCAACTTTAGATTTCAAAGAACTTGGGATAGAATCCCTGCAACGGTGAGGCCACCTCCAAAATATGCATTTTTATATTTTTTAAGGGCTCTGAACAGCGACATAGTTGTCATGATACAGTCAATGAGAGGGGTCTCTCTACCAAACGCCTTTGAAATAGATATTAGAGCTGAAAACAACTTGATACAAGCAGGAAAACTCGCTCCTAGGCCACCAATGCCAATATTTCTAGAAATTCATGTGAACATTCCTTTGCAATTACCTCCCTTCACACCTCTACTAGTTGTACCAACGCTGCTAGCTATTTTTCCAGCCGTTGATAGACAAGAGAGTGTTGCTTCAGGCTCATCACAGGAGCTACAAGAAGTCAAAAGTATTTTACAGACTTTTGGCAACAAGTTGGTGAACTTGGAAAAACAACAGACCTATTCTAGGCCTTATCAATAGCAGAATCAGTCCTCAAGCCAGCCTTTTCAAGGTCAACAACAGCAATTTCAAGGAAATAGACAGCAGTATCAAGGCAACTATTAGGGCACAAGACAAAATGTGAACAAAAGGCCTTTTCAGGCCTATGCTCTAGCACCTGTTAGTGTAGTCAAAGACCTGGTCCCTATCCAAAAAAATTTAGCAGCAGACTATGAGTGGTGTTACCCTTGTAACCAATCTCATAATCAAGCCACTTGTCCAAATGGACTCATCAATCAAGCACTGATGGTACAAAATACTTCAAGTTCGTAGTAGAGTGCATGTAATGATGCATCTTCATTACATCAGGACCAATTTAGCAATGATACAACCCTGCTTAACTGGCAAGGTCAAGAGTTATGTGGGTTGAGTGAAGATATCTCTCCAGTTGTAGCTAACACCAGGGCAAAGAAGAGAGCATTTGAGCTTGACCAAGTAGCTGATAGAGGAAAGGCGATAGTTGTGGAACCATCTACCTCTTGAGTGACTAGTGGTTTGCAAGGAAATCAACAACTCCCAATGAAGGAGCAACCACACTTACAAGCTGATCACACTGGCATAAAGGTACACAATAAAAATTTAGTTTTAGATAGTATGAAAAGGACAAATGTGACGATGTTTATGTGGGATTCATTGGTCATCCCCGGTCAAAAGGAGCCTTGTCAAATCTTAAGTTATCAGGTGAGTCTAAATCCCCATTAGGTCAAGATAAGGCTATTTTGACAAATAATGCACAAGAAGATGATAAACAGTCCAGCAAAGAGGTAGGAAAAGAAGTCAAACCACCTCCTTTCTACATGTCAGTGATTATTGGTGATAAATTAGTCCATAAATGTATGGTAGATAGTGGAGCTAGCAACTCCGTCATACCAAAATAGATTGCTGACAAACTTGGACTAAAATACCAGCCTTTAGAGAAGGGAGTGACCCAATTGGATGGTACTTCGGTTAATACTTTGGGTATTATCAAGGATTTAAACCTCACCCTCCATTCTTGTCCAAATTTTTCAGTTCCTCAAGACATATGTGTCATAGATCTTCCACCCTTCTTTTCCTTGTGTTTATCTAGAGACTTTACAGCCAAGATAGGTGGTTATGTATCAACTGATTGGTCACATATGTTATTTAAAATAAGATATGGAACCAAGGTTACCATTAAATCTAAGAGACTGGCTAAAGATCACATTGAGCCATATAACCCAAGTCCCTTTAATGTTGTTCCTACTGCTGCAGACACAAATTGTGTCATTCTTTCTGATAATGAACTAGTTGCTGCTCAAGAACTCCAATCAGAAGTTGTTCCTGACATGTTGCTGCATGAATGGGCAGTTGTGAATGTATTGGACAGTCCTGAGGACCTTATTCAAGATGCTAGTATGGGAAACTATGTCATTCTTGAGCCTTACACAGAGATTCCAAACTTGGAGAAAGATGCAGATAAGTTGTTGCAGCCACTAAGTGAACTTTGGGAGATGTTCTTCGATGGCTCCAGAAGTAAGAATGGCACTGGAGGAGGTGCAATGCTTGTGTCTCCTCAAGGTGATGAGTATTATGCTGCTTTCCATTTTTCTTTTGCGTGCTCCAATAACACTATTGAGTATGAGGGCCTTCTTCAAGGTCTAGAGTGGGCAAGGAAGAGAGGAATAACCAGCTTGAAAGTCTATGGGGACAGCGAATTAATTGTTAATCAAGTAAGGGGTCTAAATGTGGCCAAAAATGACACACTGAAGTCTTATAGAAATAGAGTGTGGAACATGCTTAAGGAATTTCACGCCTTTCACTTAGTATCTATTCCAAGAAATCAGAACAAACATGTTGATAGGCTTGCAGCCATTGGAGCACAATTTGATATTCCAGGAGATATTAGAAAAGATAAGGTGCAGCATTATGTGAAGGTTGTAGTTATACCATCAATTCCTGACAACAACATTCGCTGGCAAGTCTTTGATAGCGATGAATAGATCCTTTCTTTCCTGCTTGAAGAAGATCAATTCTCCACGATGAATCAAGCAAAACTCAAGCAACAGTATGGTGATCAAGTCATACAGCTAAAGACAAATAAATTACCCAAAGGCCTTGTTATCTTAGAGTCGATTTTCAGTACTGATGATCAGCTTAAAAAGGGTAAAGCCGGCTTGCAGATCAAACAAGAGGACTATGAAGAGTTGGATATTTTCAAGGGTAAGCTCCTTAAGATAGGAAAAATTTGTTCACCTGAAGATAAACAAGCTTTTGTTGCTTTATGTCAAGAATTTTATGATGTCTTTGCCTGGAAATATTCGGATTTGAAAGGGTTTGATCCCCACATTTCTCAGCACACAATTGAGTTAGAGCCGGATGCTAAGCCAGTAAGGCAGAAACAAAGGCCCTTGAATCCTAAACTTGAGCCCCTAATGATTAAGGAGCTGACTAAACTAGTTGAGGGGGGTATTGTCTTCCCTATCAAGCACACTTCATGGGTTTATAATCTTGTACTGGTTAGAAAGAAAAGTGGTGAGATAAGGCTCTATGTAGATTTTAGGGATCTTAACCGATCCTCTCTAAAAGACCACTGCCCACTACCCTCCATGGAACAAATCTTACAAGAAGTTGCTAGCTCTGAAAGATTTTCCTTATTGGATGGTTTTTCAGGCTATAATCAAGTACTGGTTAAAGCGAAAGACCAGTTTAAAACCACTTTCACAACTAAGTGGGGCACCATGGCATACAAAAGGATGCCTTTTGGTTTGTCCAATGCTGGTGCCACATTTTAGAGGGCCATGGACATGGCATTTCAAAGTTTGATCAACAAGATTATACTAATTTACCTAGATGATATTACAGTATATTACAAGAATGTTGATGAACATTTGCTACATCTTAGGAAAGTTTTTGAAAAGTGCAGGGAGTTTGGTATCTCCCTCAATCCAAAGAAGAGTATCTTTGCTATCCATGAAGGGAAACTATTAGGACACATAGTGTCAAAGTAGGGAATCACTATTGACCCTGAAAGAGTCAGAGCCATACTTGAGTTGCCACTGCCTAATCACAAGAAGGGTCTGCAGAGATTTTTTAGATAGATCAACTTTCTGAGAAGGTTCATCCCAGATGTGGTGAACCTTCTACAACCTCTAACAACCATGTTAAAGAAGAATGCAGTCTTTAGTTGGACAAAGGAGGCAAGGCACAATTTTGGAGAAATTAAGGAGGCATTAGCATCTGCTCCAACATTGGTAAACCCAGACTTCTCTAAAGAATTATTTTTATATGCTTTTGGTAGTAGTGTTTCAATCTTTGCTATGCTGGTTCAGAAGAATAATGACAATTTGGAACAACCCATAGCCTTCTTTAGCCAAAAACTTGTTGATTACAAAGAAAGGTATACATTTGTTGAAAAGCATGTTCTCTCTGTGATTATAACTCTAAAGAAGTTTAAACCTTTGCTTTCAAACAATAAGGTTCATATTCTGGTTGCACACTCAAGTGTGAAGGAATTTATGTTGAATAAGGATTTGAATGAAAAAAGAGCAGGGTGGATCACTAAGGTCATGGAGTACGATGTAGATATTAAGATCACCAACCTAGTTAGAGGTAAAGGTCTTTGTGAATAGCTTGCTACAAGGTCAAGCAGTGAAAGTGAACTAGAAAAAGATGTTGTGCTTGCCAATACAAATGAGCCTCAAAATGCCCAAGATGATGTGCCCATGGGGATAACTAATTGGGTTCAAGATATGACCCAATTTCTACAAACTAGTCAATGTCCATTAGGTCTGAACAGAGCCAAAAGAAGATACTTTAGACTGCAATCCATACCATATGTGCTGATGGGCAATGTTCTTTTTAAAAAAGATTTGAATGGTGTCTTGTTAAGATGCATTCACAGTGACCAAATTAAAAAAGTGCTTCATGAGTTTCATGATGGAGCTACAGGAGGTCACTTTGCTCCCAGAACTATTGCCTGGAAGGTCATGAGAGCTGGTTACTACTGGCCTAGCTTGTTCAAGGATGCATATGCCTAGTCAAGAAAGTGCATCAAATGTGCTCTATTTTCAGTAAATGAAAAGCTTCCTACTATGCCCCTGCATCCAATTCAAGTAGAGTAGCCCTTCATGAGATGGGGCATTGATTTTATTGGACCAATAAATCCACCTTCCAGTCCAGGTCAAAAATGGGTACTTACAGCCACTGACTATTTCACAAGGTGGACAGAAGCGGTTGCATTGAGGGGAGCAAAAGAATCCTCAGTGTTGAACTTCTATGAAGATATAGTCACCAGGTTTGGAGTTCCTGACTCCATCATATCTGATAATTCCCTTGCATTCATAGGTCTAAGGGTAACTGACTAGGCCGTTAGGCATGGCATTCATTTGAGCACATCTTCAAATTATTACCCTCAAGGTAATGGCCTAGCTGAGAGCACGAATAAGAACCTCATAAAAATTATTAAAAGAACCATAGAGGATAATCAAAGGACCTGGCACGTTAGTTTAAAGAATGCACTTTGGGCAAACAGAGTGACCCCAAGAGGTTTGTTGGTAACTCGCCATATATGTTGGTCTATGGCAAAGAGACAAGATTGCCACTATCTGTGGAGCTTCCAGCTCTTGATATTGTTCGCAAGTTGGAGATGTTTTGAGGAGCAGGAGCCCATGTCCGTGAGGTATTCAGAGCTCATGTAATTTGAGGAATCAAGGGATAGAGCAATGAAAGCTTTGGAGTATCATCAGCTCCAAACGAAAAGAACTTTTGACAAGAAGGCTACAGAAAAGGTTTCAAGGTAGGAGACCTCATCCTCAAATGGGACGTTATGAAAAGTAGGCCAGACCATCACACCAAGTTTGACAACATGTGGACGGGCCCATTCCTTGTCAGAGATTGCAAGGAGCACAATGCTTATCAGCTGGCTACAACTGATGGGGAAGTGCTTCCTATCCCAGTCAATGGGATACACCTTAAGCATTGCTTTCAAATCTGATGGGGTTCCCCTTTTGTACATATCTAGTTAGGTGTTATTTTTTCAAGAAGTTCTTTTCACTATGGTTCATTTCTTTTTTGTTTTGCTCCACTGCTTGAATGTTGTTTTAATGTGATATTTTCTCTCTGTCGTTTTCCCTTGTTTCCTTTTTTGGGCAACCGGTTATGACCCGTGGATCTCATGAGGTTGAGGCCATGTGAAAGACTGATATTTTGTTTGTTTTCTGAGCCTTCTAATGACTCCATACCCCATGGATAAACCCAGTCATTGGTTCTCATGTTTAGCAAGCAAACATCCCACAAAGGTCGCTAGAATTGTTGCCTAAATTTTCACCCTCTGGCTCAATCAGGCAAAGAAAATCGTGTTAACAGGTTCAAGGAGGCTAAATGAAGTATTCAGCCTAGGGAAAAGGTCATGAATCTGATGCTAGGTCATAGGGAATTCAGTGAAGAAGCCTGCCTTGTTTTGGTTCGACATGAAAATCTTCTAAGGACAGAGTCGCCAAGACCCCAGGAGTGTCACGGTGATCACAGGTCTTTTGTATTCTTCATTCGGTAGGATGGTTCTTTTGTTTTGGCAACTGTGGAGGCTTCTATTAGCATATGTCCTAGTTGTCAGGGTTGCGTCTTATCGATCTCAACATGTCTCCCTGACTATGTATATGGTGGTTCATCAGTGGAGCTAGGCGATATCGGCATTATGTCTCAGCGAGGTTATCTTGTCTTGCCGACTAGAGAAACAGAGTGCATCGGGTTGGCATGAGTTAATTTTTTTGTGGGGATGTCATGGCGATCTCCATATGTCTTACCGACTTCACACAGGTTCCCTTCAGCATGAGTTGCAGCATTGGTATATGGTCATAGCGAGTTCTCTTCGTCTTATCGACAGTGTGCAAAATGGTTTTCTTTCGACATGAGTTCACTTTTGTCTCATCGATCGGTGGCAGAAGGATGTGCTCATCGGTGTAGGTTGGGGCGATCGCCGTAAGGTCTCGGCAAGTCACCTTTGGTCTCGCCGATGGGAAAATAATGAAGGATCCTTGTCGGTGTAACAATTGCCTTATCTTGACAACTTTGAATGCATGAAGCCTTTCGGTGTAGAAAACACAGTCTATGTGAGGTCTCCCCAATGGATGGAAGCTATAGCGACACACTTGGGATAGGTAGACACATCAGTGGGAGATACATTATGTCTCAGTGACTTAAGAGTAGTTGAGGTCTTTCTGAATAACAGGGTGCATTCTATATGATGTCTTGCCGATAGTGGAACATCACAGCGATGGAAAACGGATGGACTCATTGGCAAGATAAAGCATGGGTCTTGGAAAAATATTTTGCTGAGATGATGAGGTTATGCCGAAACCAAGGGAAAGCAAACGCATCACCGAGCAGGATGGAGGCTATCGCCATAAGGTCTGGCCGATAGGAAAAATCTCCACAACGCAAAGGAAAAAGGGCCCTCGGCATGACTAAGGGCATTCGCCGAGATGTCTCAGTGACTATAAGAGGTCTCCTCGAAGCGAGGCACCTTCGGCATAACATTTGGAGTTTGGGAGGACCTCTTCCTGATCGGCAGGAGTCTCAACGACTGAAAAGAAGAGCTCGGACAAAATGAGGGTGGGGTCGGCAAGATGTATTGCCGACCAAGCAAGCTTTCTCCGAACACAAGATGAACTTTCAGAAAAGTAGGGGGACTTCGATATAGAGTCTTAGCAAATGGAGTATGTCTTGGCAACAAAGGGAGATGTCGATATTAAAGAAGACGCTTGGTATGAAGTCTGGCTGACAGGCCAAGGTCTTAGCGAAAGAAGAGCATCGACAAAATGACAGCCTCACTAAGATGTCTTCCCGACCTGATAGTGTCTTTCCGAATGAGCTCGAGCCCGGAGGAGAAAATCAAGCTTGGGGTAAATGAAATGAGCTCACCATAAGCTCTCAGCGATAGCTCCATGTTACGCCGATATCTTCAGGAGGGCATAATTGCATCGGTGAGACACTTCCTGTGTCTTGCCAAGATGTGATTCTGATCAAAGGAGTTTTGACTGACCAGAGAGGCTATGTGGAATTTACTCAACCAATCAGAGAGATCTAAGGGTAAACTGTGATAGTCTAAAGAATGTTAATAGGATAACAAGCAACGTGTATCTGTTGCAAGCTCAGGGCATTCAAGATGCAGCCGAAGTAGCTAAACAAGACACGATGGATCAATGAATATGGTAGCTGCGAAATATCAGAGGGCTTCTATGAGGGTATCTCTTCACCAACACACATAGTGGGGACACACAAGCTTCAACATTAATTTCAATCAAAAGATCTGAAGATTGATCTTTCTGGGCCCGATATTTTGTAAGCCCTAGGGTGGCCATCGCAGTCTGTATATAAGGCAATTTTTTCCTTTTTTGTAGTTAGTTCGGATTATGCATTCAAGGGAGTTAGTGATTTTTTTATCAATCCTTCCTCAATTAATGTATGTTTCTGTAACTCAACTAGAATCCTAAATATAACATAGAGCTTACCTAGGAATTTTGTGTTCACGTTTGTATTAATTCTCATTTATGTATCTTTCATTTGAACATGCAAGTCTTTAACTATGTTTTATAATTCTGTATTCATATCTTAGAGCTGTGAAATTAATTTTTCCTTCATGAGATGTGTATGTAGATCCAACCTGTTAGGACTAAAGCATTAAACCTAAAAGAGGTTTTTCTAAGAATAGCAATCAGGCTTTCAAGTGTATGTTCTTCCCATGTTCATTTCATGATTTCTCAAATAGTTTGGTGTATCACCCTAGTGTAGTCCTTTAATTTATGTACTCCTTATCCCTTTCCCTTCAAAGAATCAGTAGTCTAGGTGATGCCAAAGGAAGTCGGCCTTCTCTAGAGGTTCACTCCAATTTCAGGTGACCCACAGCCTTGGAGTGATCCAATGTTTCACTAGAAAGCTTAGTTTTACAACTTTGCATCAGGGTGTATTTCTAGGTGACAACATTATAAAAAAATATTACCATTTTATTGTGGTTAGGGTGGTCAGACAAACACCTACTTCTTATTTTTTCCCTAAAATTTAAGTACTACAGCATTAAAATTTCAAATTTGCACCAAATAGATTGTATTTTATTTTTAAATAAACCTAGTTGTCTAGAAACTGCATTCAAATTTCTACAAATTCTATTCTTACATAATTTTTAAATAATATAGATAACTTATTTGAATTTTTACGTCAAGTTGCCTAACTTTGATTTTTCTAAATTTTTTGCCACTTAAGGGCCTATTTTTACCATGATGATCCTACACATACCCACCTTATATGTTGTAGGATCACTGAAAATCTTAATTTTGAAACCTATGTCATGGTTTTCTGAATTTCATAACTCCGATAGAGGTTGTGAAGTTCAGTTTGTTAGTGAAATAGCGATCTTCAGCAGGCATTGTTTTTTCAATAGTGGTGTTGATGTCATAGTGGCTATGGGAACCATAGTGTATCGGTTAAAGGTGATCCTAATCTATAGTTGTGATGTGCTTGCTCCAACAGTGACTGCTAACCCTATGCCTCTTGTGGTGGGTCCCAAGTGACTCTCACGGGGTGTGCGGGCTTTGTACATGTGTTGTGGTGGACCCGAATAGTGCCAAGTTGTTAAGTGGTATTATGGTTGAGCTAGAAACATGTGAAGAGTACCTAGGCGAGACCCAATTGGTGCCTGGTTGGAAACTGATAATTAGCCAAAGACTGTTGATGGTTGGTTGATGGCTAAATTGGTAATTGAACGAACATTAAAGTCGATTCAATTTGTGGTGGTTTGTGTATAGTTGAAATAGTTGGTTTTTTGGACTAAAGCGGCCATGGCTGGATGTTCAATATATATTGTAATACTCTGAAATGAGTAAGGGGATTCAATCGATGTGTTTTGGTTGATTTTTTTTCGACATTGTATGTTGTATGAGCATTGTAGCAGTGTCCAATAATAGAACTATTTGCTGCTGTGAATTAACATTTGCGAGTGGAGTCTGAAACTCTATATGTAAATATTATTTACTGTAATACAAATTGAATTTACTTGGTGTGTGGGTTTTTCTCTTGTAAGGGTTTTTCCACATAAATTTGGTGTTCAATTATGCGTGTGGATTTATCTATTCATTCCTATGTATGTGCTTCTTAAATGAGTTGTAATTGTAATCAGAAATTAAAAGTATCTTTTGCATTATTTCTCCTATAAGATTTGAATTTGGAAGGCATTTCCACATCTAGCATTCCTTATAAGTGGTATCAGAGCCTAGCCAGTTGTGTTATCCTTGTGGGTGATCCAAGTTTTTTGTGCTAGTCTTGTCCAGTGGGAGTCTTGTAGAGAAAAACTAGTTTTCTTGATTACAGTTTGAGATGGCAAGCACATCAAGAAAAATAGAAATTAAAAAATTTAATGGCAGCAATTTTAAGTTGTGGAAACTCAAAATGGAAGACCTAATGGTGGATAGAGATTTTTGGATTGCTATTATGGGGACAAAACCATCAGGCATGAAACAAGAAGATTGGGACCTTGCAGATAGAAACGATAGAGGGTTGATAAGACTTTGTCTAGCTGATTTTGTACTCCTAAAAATCCATGAGAAGACTTAATCTTAATTATGGAAGAAAATTGGTGATATTTATCAAGGAAAGTCTCTGGTGAATAAGTTATTCCTAAGGAAGAAGTTATACTCCTTGAAGATGGAAGAAGGAGCATATGTAGCAAACCATCTAAATTCATTTCATATGATTGTTGCATAGTTGGCATCTACGGGTGTGAAGATAGAGGAGGATTATCATTGTATGCTTATGCCATGTTCCTTAGCCGACACTTTGGATCATCTAGTAATGGCTATTGGGAGTACAACAACCACCTTTAAAATGGAAGATGTGGTTGCTTCATTATTGTCAGAAGAAATATGAAGGAAATCTTCTGAGATGGTGAAGGAGGCTCTTGCTATTTGGGGTAGATCAAAGGAGAGAGGTAAGAAGAAAGGAAAGAAATCTAAATCTAAATCTCCTAGCAAGAAGTCCAAGATGAAATGCTAGAATTGTGCGCAAACTGGTCATATCTAGAAGGATTGCAAAGAGGAGAAAAGGAAGAAGAAGAAGAAGAAGAACTCTTCAGATAAGGATTCTTCTTAGAGTTACTTAGATGCTTTAATTTTAGCCTTGGAAAGTCAAGCATCAAATGATGTCTAGTTGATTGACTTAGGTACATCTTTTCACATGACATCTCACAGAGATTGGTTTACGAAGAATGAAAAGTATGTTGGTGGAAAGGTGTATCTGGAAAGTGATTCATCTCTGGAAATTATTGGTTAAGGAAGAGTCAGAATTTGATTCCTTGATAGAAGAATAAAAGTGATTGATGGCATAATGCACATACTAGGTCTGGCTTGAAATTTGCTTTATGTAAGTAAGCTTAATGATGTTGGTGTGTAAGTTTCATTCTTGAGTGGTGGTTGTAAGATTACAAGAGGATCGATGGTGCTAGCTAGGGGTGCATGTATTGGTACTTTGTACAAGATGGATGCACAAGTTGTTCAATGTAACATTGTCTTTGTAAAGTTAGAAAAGGTTTCTCATGTAGCTTGAAGGAGAACGAAGTTCCTTTGGGTGAAAACTCTTTGGAGGTGAAACTCCTAGTAGAGAAAACCATGGTGTGGCATAGACTTGGTCACATAGGAGAGAAAGGCTTAAAAGCCTTGAAAAAAAAAATCCTAGTAGAAGGGCTTGATGATTGTAACCTTGAGTTTGAATTTTGCTAACATTATGTTTATGGAAAGCAAAACTATGTTTATTTTTACTCTAGTCCTCAAGTATTTTGGTATACTAGATTATGTTCACTCATATGTATTTAGTCTAGTGGATGTTCCTTCATTATCGAAGTTGAAATATTACGTTTCTTTAATTGATGACTATTCGAGAAGGGAATTTGTATACTTTCTTAAAAGTAAATCAAAACTGTTCAGTCAATTTAAAGATTTTAAAAACATGGTTTAAAATTAGATTGGAAGGAAAATTAAATGCTTAAGGATAGATAATGGCAGTGAATTTTGTTCTGCATATTTTGAAAGGTATTGCAAAGACCATGGAATTAAAAGGCATAAAACTACACTGTATACTCCACAAAAAAATGGAGTTGCTGAAAAGTTAAATAGGATATTGATGGAAAGAGCGAGAAGTATGTTGAGCAATGCTAGTCTAGAGAAAATGTTCTGGGATGAGGTTGTGGCTACAACATGTTGCTTGATTACTTGTTCACCGTGTTTGACTCTTGTTGAAGAAACACCTATGGAAGTGTGGTTTGGTAGGAATCCCTCTCTAAGACATATTTGTATCTTTGGTTGTGAAGCATATGTTTATGTGCCATATGAGAAAAGATCTAAGTTGGAAAATAAAGCTATAAAATGTATCTTCATTAGCTACAACATTGGTGTGAAAGGATACAAACTTTATATTCCTATCATTGAGAAGGTTGTGTACAACAGAATTGTAATCTTTTGTGAGTTGAAACCTTCTATAGTTGATCTATAGTCAAAGAAAGAAGAAGAGAAGAAGAATGATGTAGTTGAAATTCCTCGAACTCCAGATAAAGAGGAACTACAAAGTCAATGTGTACTTGAAACTAAGGAGAGCTCTAGCAGCTCTGAGAGTTTTGATCAAGAAGAACAACAACAACCTCATCCTCAACCTGTGAGGAGGTCTACACCTGAAAGGAGTCAACCTGGTAGGTATGGATTTTCTATGTTGGATGTAATTTTTTCCTATGCTTTGAGTACTAGCACTGATGAGCCTAGGATAGTAAAAGAGGCTATTAGTATGTTTGAGTCAAATTCCTAGTTGGAAGCATGAATGATGAAATGGAATCTTTGAAAAAGAATCAAACCTTGGATTTGGTACCTTTGCTGAAGGTTGAAAGCCTCTTGGCTGTAAATGGGTATTTAAGAAGAAAAATGGTTTGGATGGAAGTGTTGAAAAGTATAAAGTTAGGTTGGTTGTGAAAGGTTATTCCCAGATGGAGGGAATTGATTATGGATAAAAAATTTCTCTTGTATCTAAGCTGACATCTATCAAATTTATATTGTCACTTGTTGTTGCATATGAATTAGAAGTTGAGAAGATGGATGTGAAGACAATTTTTCTTCATGGAGATCTTGAAGAATAAATTTATATGTCCCATCTTGAGCACTTTGTTGGAAAAGGTAAAGAAAATATAGTTTGCAAGTTAAATAAATCTTTGTATGGTTTGAAGCAATCACCTAGAATGTGGTACCAAAATTTTGATACCTTTGTGTTTTCTTTGGGTTTTGTAAGATCAACATTAGATCATTGAGTGTATTAAAAAACTAAAAAGAATCGTTTACTTATTATTGCCCTATATATGGATGATATGTTATTCTTTGGGAATAGTAAGGGTATGATTTGTGATCTAAAATCTTAGCTGTCAGCATAATTTGAAATGAAGAATTTAGGTCCAGCATGGTATATTTTGGGTATGGAAATCAAAAGGGATAGGGGAAGTAGAAATCTTTGGCTCAGCTAGAGCAAGTATATCAATTATTCCCTTAAGAGATTTAGTATGACAAATTGCACGCAGTTAATTGTTCTAGTATTGCACGGAATGAAGCTATCTATTAAAGATTGTCCAAAGTCTCCTACTGAGAGAGAAGACATGACCAGTGTGCCTTATGCAAGTGTGGTTGGAAGTTTAATGTATGCAATGGTATGTACCAAGCTAGAAATTACTCAAGCAATGGGAGATCTTAGTCAATTTATGGCTAATTCGGGAAGGCCGCATTGAGATGTTGTGAAAAGAGTTCTTAGGTATTCATAGGATTGCTAAAAATCTTAACTTTGGAAACTATATCACGGGATTCTAAATTTCATAACTCTAATAGAGGTTGTGAAGTTTGGTTTGTTTGTGACATGGAGATCCTAAGCAGGCATTGGTTTGTCAGTAGCAATGTGGATGTCATGGTGGTCGTGGGGAACACAGTGCATCGGTTAAAGGTGATACTAATCTACGAATGCTATGTTTTTTACCAACGACAACCACTAACCCCATCCCCCTTGTGGTGGGTCTTGATAGACTTTTGTGGGGTGTGCAAGATTGGTAAGCAGTGATGACATGATGTCATGTTGGGAGTTAAATATTTAAGTCTTTTCCAAGAGACTTGTTGTGAATATTGTAGATTCCCATCTTGATTCTATGAAATTGCACAAGCGGTGTACGTGTGTCTTGGTGGGACCTCACCACAATAGTGTGATATAATATGATCAACAATTGGATTGAATTAAATCTAATAGTTCCTGCAAACCCCGCACCTCTTGTGGTGGGTCCCGAGTGACTTTCATGGGGTGTGTGGGCTTCAGACACATTTTGTAGTGGACCTGACTAGTACCAAGTTGTTAAGTGGTATGATGGTTGACTCAGTAATGTGTGAAGAGTACCTAGGCAGGACCCAATTGGTTCTAGGTTGGAAATTGATAATTGGCTAGAGACTATTGACGGTTGGTTGACAACTAAATTGGAAACTGAATGGACATAGAAGTCAATTCAGTTTGTGGTGGTTTGTGTATAGTTGAAATGGTTGGTTTTCTAGAACTGAAGTGGCCATGGTTGGATGTTGAATATATGTTGTAATACTCTAAAATGAGTAAGGGGATTTGATTGATGAGTTTCAACTGATTGTTGTTCTACATTGTATGTTGTACGAGGATTGTAACAGTGTGAAAGAACATAACTATTTGTTATTGTGAATTAACATTTGAGAGTGGAGTTTGAAACTCTGTATGTAAATATTATTTACTGTAATACAAAGGGACTTTACTTGGTGTGTGGGTTTTTCTCCCATAAGGGTTTTCCCATGAAAATCTGATCTTCAATTCTATGTGTGGATTTATCTATTTGTTCCTGTGCATTTGGTTCTTAAATGAACTGTAATTGGAATTAGAAATTAAAAGTACCATCTGCATTATTTCTCCCATAAGATTGGAATTTGGAAGGAATTTTTGCATCTAGCTTTCCTTACAAAGATATTAGGCACAATGTTCCCTAAGAAGAAGACCTTACATGAACTAAGAAAAATCCCTTTGAACAAATTTTTTTCTTAGCATTATTGTTCATAAGTGTTACCATAACGTAGCTTATTATCCTTATGAAGCTCGAAACCCTAAATTCAAGGCCATGAAGCATAACACACCTTGCTTTCCTGTGGAACCTTGTCTTGTTCATAGGTGTTTAGCATAACGTGGCTTGTTAAGCCCTATAAATCTCAAACTATAATTCAAGGCCACCTAGCTTAACACACCTTGCTTTCCTTTGGAGCCTTGCCTTGTGTTATGGTTCCTTTTTGATGTTTTTAGGAGGATAGATTTGATATGCTTTGGGAGCCTAATATGA
Organism: Sequoia sempervirens; assembly: GCA_007258455.2. Classification (NCBI taxonomy): domain Eukaryota; kingdom Viridiplantae; phylum Streptophyta; class Pinopsida; order Cupressales; family Cupressaceae; genus Sequoia; species Sequoia sempervirens. Next base: position 295,997,529 of record VDFB02086081.1, read on the forward strand.
TTCTCTCATTTTCCACCCTTTTGGGATACTCACCTAGTAGATAGCTTGAGGTTCCACTACCCCAAATTGAGCACACAACAAAAACAAAAAAATAAAACAATGGTTTAGATGTGTTCTGTGTCGATCGGACCATCTACCTAGATTGATCTTCTTGGTCTTTGATGTTGTATGATTGCATATCTTTGTCATTGCTACATACATAAGTTTCTTGAATGTCTAATTTATTGTGAGTTTGCACTTGCACTCATCCTCACGCTAAAGTGGGGGCCAAATTATGTAGTGTAGGAAAAAGTATCCCTTTTTCACACTTAATTTAGGAATAAATAATTAATAATAAAATGATCTTAATTATGTATTAATTTAGTTTTGTAATATGTTTTACATATTCACATTAAGTTCAAGGACCTTTTAAATAAATTAGACTTAATTGTGCCTTATTTTTGGTGTTGTAAGGTGTACCTTTACACTTGCACACTAACCTATGGCTTTATTAATTGATTGAGGCTAATTTTCCTTAATTTTCCCCTTTAATTCAAATCCAAGCCTAATTAATTACAAATTCCAAGAGATGAAACCTGACATTCATTAATACCTTGACAAAAGGTTTAACATTTGGTAATGTGTGTCCTAGCCAACTAGCCTAGGACCCATTCACCATAGGGAAAATGGGTTCTCACTTGCACCTAGGACCTAAATTCAAACTATATTTTTGGTAGTATTTTAATGATTTCAAATCAAAAATTCAAAGTTGGCTTGTGATATTTGAATTTTGGGAATTAATATTAAGATATGTATAAATAAGAGGTCATTTCACTTAGTTTGACCTAGAATATTTTAAGATCCTATATTTTTCATGCAAGCATTCCTAGAGAAATTTTATGAGATTAAAAGCATTCAAGAGCATTTTCAAGGCATTCAAGGGAATATTTGTAGAAGATTATTGCAACAATCAAGATTCCATCATCACATCAAAGATTTATTACAACATGCATGTTTTTTGAGCTAATATGGTGATGTAGTGTTTAAGATCAATTCAACCATATTCAAGGAATTGTTTCTAACCAATTTTTATAATCAAGATCTACATCCATTAAATCCAATTCATGCTAGTTTACATATTTGTAATACAAGGTTCAAATAAGGTTTGGTGAGTTGTTACATATTGTTGTTCATTCATCATTCCTTCATGCTTTTCTATTTTATTTCAAGGTTTAATTATCAAAACAGGGTTTGACCAAGGAAAACCCCCATTCAGCTTTAATAAATTTTGTTTCTCTCTTTGATGTATGATTGCATATTTTAGGTTGAATATCCTTTGAAGAGAAAAATTGAAGAAAGTTGCAAAGTTGTCAAAGTTGCAACACAAGTTTTCAAATCATGGAAACTCCTCTATATAATTTATTTTCTACTTTCTGACAATGAGCACTTGGAATCTGGAAGTGCATACCTAGTAGAAGAGAACCCAAAAAGCAATTTTCAAGAACCCTATCCAAGACGCATTCACCATAGGTTGAAAGAGTCCTTAGTGAGCTTCAAAATGTGATTTTGGTGAAAAGTGCACATCAATTTCCCCTTTCTAGATCTTCCTTTTGATTACTATTTCTATCAAATTTAATTATTGTTCTTCATTTGCAATTTAGAGCTTGCATTTTAGAGTTTTTTTTGTGGTTTTTATTTCCTCTCCAAAGTGTTATTTGTCTTTGACCCCTTTTCTTGCATAAATAGGAAATTTATTGATTCATACCTTGATTTGAATCACCTAAGGGTTGTTAGTCACTTCATTGTTGTGGATCTCATTTCCTTGAATGAAATTAGGGAAATAGGTCTTTGTGGTGAACCTTCCTTTTATAACATTTTTCCATCATCAACATGATCCTTCCTATTCCTCATTGTTTCAATTTATATAAAGGGTATCATAATTTATTAGGTTTCTTTTTTAATTTGATTTTTTAATTTAAGGCTATCTTCATTATGTATTGGTTAGATCAAATTTGCATCAATTAAATTTGATATTTAATGGTTACCTATTGAAATATTTTTTCTTAAACCCTAGTTTCAATGTAGGTTCCTACATTTGATGGAAGCAGAGGTGTATTAATAGTGGTACAAATATAAAATAGCTCATGGTAGAATTATACTATAGAATTGTGTTTTTCATTATCTTTAAGTGGTGAAGCTAGGCAATGGTTTGTGCCAATGTTTGAGGATTTTTTTTTAGTTGACGAACTAGAACAAGTTTCTCATAAAAATGGGTTCCATAAGAAGAAGAGAACTAAAATGAATATGAGGAAGAATAGGAAGAAGAGGAGGAAGAAAAAAAAAAAAAGAGGAGGAAGAAAATAAAGAAGAGGAAGAAGTGGATGAAGAAAAAGATGGAGAAGGAGAAGGCTTAGAAGAACAAGGAGATGATATAGGAACATGCACTTTAGCTCCAAGAATAGAAAGATTTGATCTTTCAATTTCATGGTTGCATTCAAAAGGAAGAGGTTATTGTCTCTATAAACCCAAACAACAAGAATAACTTCATCAAAATGGAATTAGCCAAGAAGCTACCTGTACAAGTAAATAAAATCAAGGATAGTCAAATATAAGGTATGGATATTCAAAATTTTGAAGATTTAAAGCTATCTATGGATAAGTATGTTTTGCATTCAAAATTTCATGGTTTAGATATGCATGGGTTAGATATTATTCTCGGTTATCGTTGGTTACAATCTTTGAGAATGATGACTATCAATGTGCAAAATAAGTTCATCAATCTATGGTATAAATAGAAAAAAAATACATTAGAGGATATTGCAAATAAAGGAGTGCAAACAAAAGTCAAGGTTCAGATAAAATTCAAGAATCTCATGAAGATTGTAACAATGTATTAAAAGAAAAGAAAGAGGATCAATATTTTGGAAAAATGAAGAGACAAATAATTCTACTAAGGGATCACTAAAACAACTAGTAGGAAATAGTGAAGAATCAAAGAAGGTTCCAATGACATCAAAGGGTGCAATATATAGGCATCCACGCCATTTTTAGGCAAAATAATCATGGAGGAAACCATCATGGATACATCATAGTATATGGAAACAACAAGGAAATTACTATGGACTTACATGGAATCAAATGAATAATTACAACAATCAATGGTATGATAAATTTAATGGCTACTCATGGAAGCAAAGGAGGACTTACTATGACAAGGGATGAAATCAAATGGGAGCAACAAAATGTGGCTCAAGGATGAGATCAACTGTGGATGGTTGGTCATGGTATTATATTTGTAATAACTTGCAATAGTCATACTATTTAGCTTCATCTCATGTTTTAGAGATAAAAAATGTCAAGGAGGGATGACATGTTATGTACCTAGGGATATGATATTACAATATATTTAGGTGGATGGAGATGCCAACATGTGGTACACATCCCTTAAGATAGTTATATTGGGTCATGTGAATAAATTATTTGATTAATTAAATTAGGAGTTGAGTAGGCCTTCATTAGGACTACCCCTCCATTGTATTATTAGGAGGTCTATATAAAAGAGGTGATTATCATTTTAAGATGTGTGAAGTATGATATTGTATTTGGAGATGAGTATGGAGTGGCCTCTTCCATAATGAATATCATATGGTATTGTGCTACCTTGAATGTTTACTCTATTTCAACATGATTTGGATATTAGAACATATTGACCCACAAATGTCTCTTATTCTATGTAACATCTATCTTCTACAATATATTATGTCTATTATTATATGTATAATTCTTATCAAAATATCTTCAAAACTTCTTTTTTTTATAGAGTTTGAGGAGGTCAAGCCTCTTAAGTTTTTTATAGAGTTTGAGGAGGTCAAGCCTCTTAATTTATGAAAGTGACTGACATTAAGTGAACATTATGTTATTTGTGAGTCCTTTAAAGCCATCACAGACCCTCTTTAATGGTGAGAGGTGCATACCTATATTCCTTGAAAGGGAATGACACCAATTTAGACTTTCTAGGATTCCTCATACATTGAAAGATACTAAAATGAGTTGACATTTTTATTTTTCTGTGACATAAGGCTAACCTAACTCTCAATGAATAAAACAAATATTTTTGTGACATAAGGTTGACATTGATAATAGGAAGTGTACGCAAGAAGACTAAGGCCACATATTTGGTTGTGATATATAGGCCATAGCTCCTGGTACGTGCTATAGGGAAACAAATCTCTTTCGGACAAACAAGAAAAAGAATAACCTTTAATAGATAAATATTATATTAAGTATCTATCAAGGTGTACTACAATATGGGAGATGGTTGTTAATTAGAACAGCGCATTATCAAGTTTGTGCAAATGATGTCTGAGCATGAACTCCAAGTACACTATTCCAGTAATCATTGTCCTCGTCTACACATAGTTCTTGCCATGCCCAAGGTGACTGTTGCTGAGAATTCTTGCTTAATTTTTTCATCGTGCACATGATGTCGGAGTTGTTGTTGCTGGTCTTATTAGCAGTATTGTTATTCGGGGAATCCAGAAGCAGGTCCGTCAAGTCCTCTATGTCATGGTTATGAATAACATCATGGCCGTGGGTTAATTCATCAGAGCTAGAGGAGTCCTCATGGGTGGGCTTCTTGATTTCTAATTGGTCCTCGATAATAGCCGTAGACGAAGAATCATGGTATCTGGCAATCTCAATCCAATCAGTTGAATTGTCTTCCTTGTGAATAATTCCATTTGGCTCATCACTGATAAGCTGATCTGAGTTGAAATCAGAGCAAAAGGATGAAATTGGGCTTAAGGTCAACTGGGGACTTGTATCGGTCCATGGAAGGGCATTCCCTGTATCATGATCTAGTCCATGGGGATTCTCACTATTGCCAGTGTTTATAGTAATAGTCTCCTTTCTGAAGACCTTGCCTGATTCTGAGTTCCAAAGCTTCAAGAAAATATCAGTGGGCACCTTGGAATTGGCCTCTGCATTATCATTCCCCATCAACTTATTGTTAGAAGATGAATATGAAGATGACAAGAGTGAATCTCTGGAAAGCCTTCCTTCAGCTTCAAGCCTTGCAATCTCCCACTGTGACATGTGCCTTAGGAGGGCTATGGACTCAGATCCTTTTAACCCATTTACGCTGGGTACCTCATATTTGGGTGCATGGGTGGAAGGGTCTAGTCCCATTCCCAATAGTTTTTTCTTCAAGTGGGTATTCCAGAAGTTCTTGATCTCATTATCAGTTCTCCCTGGCAGCTGGGAAGCTATTGTAGACCACCTGCAGAAAGTCAGTATATTAAAATTAAAAACCCCACCTTATTACTGCAATAAGCAAAACTAATAATTCTTCTAAACAAAGTAGTTACACATTTAAATACAGTAGCACATCAATAGCTAAAACTGGAAAAATATTTTTAGTACAGTTATTACTCTTAGCCAAAACTAGCAATAACACCTTATAGTGCAGTAAATATACATCATTTGACGAAGCTCAATCCATTGTTTATTAGTGTTTTTTACTACCTGTTGCCTAGAATTGCATGCAGCTGGAGAATAGTTCTTTCTTCTTCTGGTTGAAACCGGCCTCGCTTAATATCAGGTCTCAGATAATTAATCCAACGCAAGCGGCAACTCTTCCCACACCGAAGCAGCCCTGTGCACATACGCATTGCATAAATTTACAACATACATACTACTAAGTTCACATGATAGGTGTTTGAATTTTCCAAGAATTCCCCTTCCTCTTGGATGGGGATCAAATCTTAATTGAGACAATCTTAATTATGACAAATAAAGGGCCTAATTAATGGTCCAAAGTTTCTTTCCTAGAGTACGTGTAGAGTCTAATCTCATTTCTTACGTACATAGAGATCTTTTAACAATAAATCAACTAAATGCACGTGTACAACACTTGTAAACAAATTCCCTTTGTTCATACATGTAAAAGCATATACACAGAATCTCAGACGAAATATATGCTACCAAGTCAGTTAGTCTCATAAGCTCAAATGCAACACATGCTTTTAAGGTAGATATTCATTTTATTTAAGATTGCTTTTAGATTTTTTCAGTATATTTTTTATTGATGTAAGTATGATATATTATTAAGAGGGAATTAAAGGATTAAGATGTAGGCATGTTCTTAAAAAAATAGGGAAAAAAAGAAAACCAGAAAATAAGAAATAAGACTTTTAAATATAATTATTTAATTATGAAATAATATGAAAGAATATTTCACATTAAAAAGAAATTTAAATCATGGATTGTGAAAAATTTATATCAACTAGACATTCATTTTCTAACTATATAAATGCGTAAACATAATAAGATAAATGAGATAAACCGAATTATTTATAATTTATCATTTGATCTTAATTTAATCTACCCAATTGAAAATCAATTGTAAAAACTCTATACAACAAATCTCCAAGCCTACACTAGACTGACAACATAAATACAGTCTCTCCTTATGCTCGTAACATATACCCGAACTAAGCCAAATGCAACATATTCTAGATCATATTTCTATCTAGACAAAACTAAGCCAAACATAATGTGTTTGTTTTCCATTGAACCTGCCATTTCATTAATTAACTACCACAGATCTAATTCAATCCGCCAGCTTGAGAATATTTTATTGCCCAATGAGTATTCATACCACTATTCGTCCAATGCAAACATTGTAGATGTGGGTATTCATGTACTGCTGAGTGCTGAGTCTCTTATATGATAATCAAAATCGATGTATATACTTCATTGCCCAACGAATATTCATCTCAATATTCTTCCAATGCAAATGGGATTATATGTGAGATACATCTAATTGCTAGATAAGTTTCTGTTTAATGAAAATAGTTTTCTATAATCTATAGGGATAATTGCTTGAAAGTTTTTGGATTCGTTTGTGTGAATAATTTTTGCATCAACATTTTGGATCACACTGCGTGATCCATCATCAAGATGAAAGTGAGAGCATAAGGAGTGTGATCCATTGATGCAAAAATTATTTACACAATCGAATTCAGAAACCTTCAAGCAAGTCTCTGTTTACAGATACACAATAAGTATTTATCTGATGCAAATGATTTTCTATGTGGTTACTTATATATTTTACTCGAAATGAAAGCAAAATAATATGAGATATTGTACTTATATACAGACCAGCCTGTCTGGGAAGAGCACGCCAGTTTCCATTGCCATTTTTCTGAATGTAGTCGACAAGAACCTTATCTTCATCGCGTGTCCAGGGTCCCTTTTTCAGTCCCACTTTCTCACAGCAAGGGGCTCTACCCATTATTGTTTTCTTTCTTTCTTGAAGCCCTGCAGCAGCAGCAGAATAACTATTAAAGCAGGGTTCCAGGGACATATATTAACCTCCACGTGAAGGATTGGCGAGACATATGTTAACCAGCAAGGCTTGACGTGAGGTTTTCCGCTTCAACACGGTGGAGTAGGTCAACGATATTAACTGTTACGAGTACATGGTATTTATGATAATAGGTGTCGTCGGCGATTTATCGTCAAAAGGTCCAACGCAAAGTTGGTGAATAGATTTCACCTTAAATGGTATTTGTATTTCGGTCATTGAAGGCCGCATTTTCCTCCTTATTGTCTACGTGGCCAGGTAGGCCCTACCAAATCAGAATGCCATTGCTATAACATTGTCTAAAGAACATCCGGTTCTCACTAACATATTGTGTAGGTTATTTTTACATTCTCAAACACCTCCCAATATGCTAGCACTTGGATCTATCGGAGGTTCAAGGGATATTCTGATAGGAAATTAAAGATAAAATATAAATGTATTTTAACATCATAGATTAATTATAGAATAATATATGTTTTGATTACAAATATACATTTTGATTTGTACATTGTATCATATAATTAGTTACATATTTTTTTTTGAATTTTTTATTCTTTTTTGAAGCAATTAGATTTCTTTGAACAATTAGGATCCATTTTGCATCAATTAAAGTTACCTAAGAGTGTCTTTTTGTCTTTTTGTAGCTCTTTTAAAGTCTCATCATTTGTATGCATTGAAACACAATGTTGTCAGATTAATGAACCATAACTTGTAACCATGTAACCATTTTATTACATATGTAAATTTAGTTAAAAAAAAATGAAAATATTTCCCCACTAGTATTCACCCACCCACATTCATATGTTCATAGTCTCAATTTGGTCTAATGAGGTGCATAATAAACAATGTGACTCTTGACATCCTTATTCAAGATGCCAGTGAGGAATTTTGTAAGAATGCTTTAGTTTTCAGCAAGTTCAAAAGTTTGGAGTTAAGGAAAACTAGTATAAGATATTGTATTTGGATTATACATCTATCTATAGGTACAAACAAGTTTTTTATAGGTGTCATAGATTCTAATAAATTTCATGTCAATTTTTTGTACTTATTTTTTCTTTGAGGTCTTTGAATAGAATTTTCCATATTGTTGTAGCCCAAAATGATAAAGACCCTTCAATAATAAAAAGAGGACTTAAATATAATTCACCTACCAAAATCGATGTGTTCACACCCTCAATTTTGTCCCATGAAGTGTGTAATGAAAAATATATCTTTGCAACCTTACACTAAATAAATGAGACATTTTGTAACATTACATTCATTGCCAACATTTTCAAATGATTTGAATTTCAGTGAAATTGAGATAGGCTATTGTATTTAAGTACAACATTCACTTGTAAATGTAAATGACAAATTCTTAGGTGCCATTAATTTTGAGAATTGTTACGTCAAAAATTGACACTTTTTTCTCCTAGGTATCTTAAGAGACTTTGTCAAATCATTAAAGCTTGAAATGATTGGGACCCTTTAGAAACAAGAGTATGCCTCTACTAGCATTCACCTTTTCATCTCTATGTGTTTAAAACCTTGGTTTGGTACCACAAGGAACATAACAAAAATATGAATCCTAGCATCCTTATATTAGACATAAATGAGGCATTTTGCAAGAAAACATTCATTTCTAACTTGCTCATATGGTTCAAAGTTGAGGGAAACTAAAATTAATTGTTTTAGTTAAACCCAACACCCACTTTCAATTGTTAAAAAAGACACTCCCAAGTGCCATGGATTATGAGAGTTCCACCACATCAAATTTTAGCACACTTTTCCTCTTAGGTCTCTTAAGTGAGATCATTCAAAAAGGAAAGATGGGCTCCAATAAAATTCAATTTCCTACTATAACATGTTGATGGTGTCAATTCATTCCAACAAATTTTAGAATAAAAAATATGACTCTTGGAACCCTTACACTAGACATAAATGAGGCATTGTGAAATAATGATTTTTTTACTACACAATAATACTTTGAATCTAAGATAAATATAAAGAGGTTATTTATTCACACCTTGCATCCATCTATAGGTGCAAAAAAAATATTATTATGTGTAATGGATTACAAGAACTATTGCATCAAATTTTAACACTTTATTTCTCTTAGGTCTCTTAAGAGACATTCTATATCGGTGTACCCTAGAAGAATAAGAACTATTAATAAAATAAATGAGGCCCACATTAACATTTAAAAATCCTTCTCAATGTTTTGGAACCCTCACTTTGGTCACATACAATTAAAAATAAAAAATATGACTTGTCACACCCTTACACTAGATGTAAATGAGGCATTATATAAGCATGCATTTATTGTCAACATGATCAAATAGTTTAGAATTGAGTAAAATTATGATATTCCATTGTAGTAAGAATCAGCATCCATCTATAGGTGCAAAAAAAATTCTTAGGTGCCATTGATTTTGAGAACTACCATGTTAAAGTTCATCACTTTTTGCTCTTAGGTCTCTTAATAGACTTTTCTAGATCATTGTATATTAGGAGATCAATACCTTTTGAGAATGAAAATAGGGCTATATTAGAATTCAACCACCCAATACAATGTTTTCACACCCTCATTTTGATCCCATGAGGAGTTTTAAAAAATATGACTCTTGGTAGCCTTACATTAGACACAAATGAATTATTTTACAAGGGTTGATTTTTTGGCACAATCAAAGAATTATGATTTGAGAGAAATTGAGATATTTTATTATAGTAAAAATTGATTTCTACCTATATTCTTAAATAAAACATTCCTAGGTAAACACAAGTTCACAAAAAGTTCTACCACATCAAAGTTTGGAAATTTTTTATCTTACGTCTCTTAAGAGACTTTGTCAAATTTTTATAATATAAAAGGATTGAGACACTTAAAAATTGAAATGAATCCTTTACTATTATTCACCTTCCCACCTTGACAAATAAACACCCTCAATTTTGTCCAATAATGTATAGAACAAGAATATGACTCTTGACAACCTTAAATTTGATACAAATTAGGTATTTATAAGATTACGTTCATTATTAACATAGTCAAATTATTTGTACTTGAGGGAAATAAATATTGGTTATTGAATTTAGACATGATATTCTCTTGTAGATGTAAATAAAACTAACTAGGTTCCATGAACTATTAGAACTAAATTTGTATAAATATTTGATGCAGGAGCATCCAGTGGTGTAAGGGCAATTTTGCATCACCCAAAAATAGTTAAATTTCAATTTTTTCAGTTTTTAGATGTTTTTATATTTTTGGATACCCTTTTCATCATAATGGAATTCCCAATTTATGGTTTTTATTTTCTATTACTGTGTTGAAAGATATTGCAGTTTTAGTTTCCAAAATTTGCACCTAAAAATCTTCCGAGTTAGATTTAAGGCACTCAGATTTCCCGGAATGGCCCCGAAACTTGCCGAAATTGGCATGGCGGATTTTGAGTGCGCTATTGACTTCGAGACCTTTCCAACGGTTCAAACGGTTCGCAAATCAAAGTCCCAAATCAAAAGTTATGGCCCCGGGAAGTTGGCGCACTCTCTACAAGATACAATTGCAAATGTTCTTTTGAAATTTGAACTTCAAATTGTAATTTTCGGCACCAAACCACCTAAGCTCAAATTTGAATGTTGTTTTGGCTCCAAACTAAAGAGGAGCTCTATTTATGGGTGGGTTTCTAATTTTTGGGTAACTTTTTGGGGACAAGCTCGCATATTGTGAAAGGGTCATTCTGTAGCTTTCTGTAACTTGCATGTGTTGTAGAACTTGGGGATTTGAGATCCTCTATATATAAGAAGCTTTATTTTCTAAATAATAAAATTATTCTCTTGTTTGTGGGTTATTTTCTAAGTCTCGTGTTGTGCCTTCATCAAGTGGTATCAAAGCGGGTTTTCTTGAGTATGTGCACAGATTGCCGATCGTGAGGCAGTTCGCACTAGGACCGTGGTTGTGGGTTGAGGTCAAGAAAGATGCCTCCAAGAGTGATGCCTTGTAGGCATGGTGGTGTCAAAGGTGGTCGAGGTGGCAGAAATGGTGGTGGAAGAGATGCACTGGCAGCCATCTAGAGACAGATTGACACATTACAAGTGCAGTTGAGAAAAGGGTTAAACCCGAGGGAGGAAAGTGAGGATGAAGGAGAGGAAGAAGGTTCAAATGTAGAAGAGGAAGAAGAAGCAATTGATCAAGACCAAATGTGGCTAATAAGGGCCATTTTGAAGATTGGCAAAAGACCTAGAGCAAAAGTCCCCAGTTATTCCAGAAATTTGAACCTGAAAGAGTTGATCGACTGGATTAACGAGCTAGAAGAATATTTTGAGTATGAAGAAATAGAGAACCTAGATCGGGTTAAGTTTGTGAAAATGAAGCTAAAGGGCCATGCCAGTATTTGGTAGAAAGAGGTCCAGTTGGAAAGAAGTCGAAGAGGAAAAGGGAAGATCACCAGATGGGATCGCATGGTAGAGAAACTGAAGAAGCAGTTCATACCAGTGGACTACGAGTTAGATCTGTTGAAGAAATTGCAAGGGTTGAAGCAAGGGAGAAAATATGTGAAAGAATATACTAAATATTTTCACAAGATAATCATTAGAATGGGTCACACAGAGGCTAATAAGGAGATGGTAGCCCGATATCTTAAAGGGTTACGACCGAACATTCAGGAGGAGTTAAGCCTAGTCAGAATGACCACCATTGAGGATGTGTATCAGTTTGCTCTAAAGGTGGAAGAGAAGATTAACAAAAGATTTGATGGAAAGCAAAAAGAACGAGGAGGTCAAAGTGGAAGGGGCAATGGAAGACCTTTAGGAAGCCGAAATGATGATGAAAAGAAAAGTGAAGATGTGGGTACTAGCCGAAGCCAAAGAAATGACAACTTCTACTGCTCTCGTGATCAAAACAATGGTGATCAAAGAGGTAGAGGATGAGGGAGATATGGACAAGGATCTAGATGATGTGGTTTTAGAGGAATGTGTTTCCAGTGTCGTGAAGAAGGGCAACGAGCCTATGAATGTCCACAACACCAAGGAAGGGCAGACAAAAGGCTAGAAGGTCATGGAAGGGTTGCGTATGCAGATGAGGAGGCCCAATCTAAACATTTTGATGATGTTGAAAGGAGAGAAGCGCTAGTGATTAGGAGAGCCCTATTGACTGAGGAAAATGAACCAGAACAAAGGAAGAATCTATTTCACACAAGGTGCAAGTGTGAAGGAAAATGTTGTGATGTCATTATTGATGATGGGAGCACTGATAACCTGGTGTAAGAGGAGATGGTCACAAAGTTGAAGCTAAAGAGGGAAAGGCACCCACATCCGTATCAGATTGCTTGGTTGCAGAAAGACCACAAAGTTTTGGTCAATGAGCAATGCCTAGTAAAGTTCAAGATCGGGAGCTACCATGATGAGGTACTATGTGATATCATTCCCACGGATGCATATCACATGTTGTTGGGGAGGTCATGGCAGTTCGATAGGCGAGCTATACATGATGGCCATGCAAACACTTATTCCTTGACAAAGGATGGGGTTTGTCACAAGTTGAAACCCTTGAAGGAGACCAAAGAAAAGGTATGCAGTAGTCCTAGAATTTGTTATGTAGATGGAAGAAAATTTTTAGAAGGTATGAAGTATGAGCATATATGTTATGCATTGATTCCTAGAGTGAGTAAGGAGGATAGTGAGAAGGTTCCAGAAGAAGTTTCTAGGATGTTGGATGAGTTTCAGGATATTGTTTCTAATAATGTACCTAAGGGTTTATCACCAATAAGGAAGACCAGTCATCAGATTGACTTGATTCCTGAAGCCAGTTTGCCAAATAAGGCAGCTCATAGAATGACTCCAGTAGAAAATGAGGAGTTGAACAGACAAGTTCAAGAGTTGTTGAGAAAGGGTTTGGTATGGGAGAGTTTGAGTCCATGTGCAGAACCTACAGTACTAGCACCAAAGAAGGATGGGGAGTGGAGGATGTGTACAGATTCTCAAGCCATAAACAAGATAAAAATCAAGAATAGATTTCCCCTACCAAGGATGGATGACCTGATGGACTGTTTGAGTGGAGCTCAGTACTTCACAAAGATTGATCTGAAGTGTGGATATCACCAGATTTGGATTCGAGAGGGAGATGAATGGAAGACTGCTTTCAAGACCAAAGAGAGCTTGTACGAGTGGTTATTCATGCCTTTTGGGATAACCAATGTACCGAGTAGATTCATGCGGCTCATGAACGAGGTACTAAAAGAATTTCTAGGAGGTTTTGTTATTGTGTATTTAGATATTTTTATTTTTAGTAAGACGTTGGATGAGCATCTGATGCATATTCGGAGAGCCTTTGAGAAGTTAAGAGAAGAGAAACTATTGATTAATCTAAAGAAGTGCAGTTTTGTGAAGAGGGAGTTAGTGTACTTGGGGTTTTTTGTCTCAGCAAAAGGTCTCAAGATGGACCTAGAGAAGGTGAAGGCTATTCTGGAATGGCCTACCCCAAGAACTACTACCGAGGTGAGATCTTTCCATGGTTTGGCTAGTTTTTATAGAAATTTCATTAGAAACCTCGGTATTTGTGGACCCCTAACTGAAACAATGAGAGGGGATAGAAAAGAATTCAAGTGGAGCATGGAGCAGCAAAAAGTTTTGAAGCTGTTGGAAGCAAAGGTGTGAGCAACCTATTCTAGCCCTCCGATTTCAACAAGGTGTTTCAGGTGGATTGTGATGCCAATGGTTGTGCCATTGGAGCAGTGTTGAGCCAAGAAGGTAAGCCCATTGCCTATTTCAGTGAAAAGTTAAATGATTCCAAGAGAAAGTATTCTATATATGATCAAGAATTTTATGCAATACTTCAAGCATTAAAGAAATGGAGACATTATTTGTTGCCGAAGGAATTTTTTCTATATATTGATCATCAAGCCTTGCAGTACCTAAATAGTCAAGAAAATTAAATCAGAGGCATATGAAATGGGTAGAGCTTTTGCAGAGTTATACCTTTGTTTTGAAACATAGGAGTGGGAAGTCAAATAGGGTTGTAGATGCCTTAAGTAGGAGACATACATTGATGACAAAGATGCAAATTGAAGTGGTTGGGTTCAATGAACTCAAGACACTATATGCAGAAGATCCTGATTTTGTAGAGGCTTGGAAAGCTTGCAAGGAACCTGTTACAGTGGACAAGACAAGGTGGCTAGATTTCATAATCCAGGATGGCATGTTATTTAAGGGAAGTCAATTGTGTATTCTGAGGAGTTCCATGAGAGAGAACCTAATAAAGGAGAAGCATAGTGGAGGAATGGCAAGACATTTTGGTCGGGATAAGACCATTTCCATTATCAGTGAGCATTATTATTGGCCTCAGTTGTCACAGGATGTGAAGAAGTTTGTACAAAGCTGTAGGGTATGTCAAATGGCTAAAGGAGTGAGCTAGAATACAGGCTTATATTAGCCCTTACCTGTACCAGAGAGGCCATGTGAAGATATAAGTATGGACTTTGTTCTTGGTTTTCCAAGGACACAACGAGAGAATGATTCAGTCTTTGTGGTGGTTGATAGGTTTTTGACTATGGCACATTTCATTCCATGTCAGAAGACCCATGATGTAGTCCACATTGCTGACTTGTTCTTCAAAGAGGTGGTGAGGCTACATAGTCTACCAAAGAGTATTGTTTTAGATTGTGACACCAAATTTGTGTGGTACTTTTGGAGGACTTTGTGGAAGAAGTTGAAGATAGAGTTGAAGTTCAGTTCTGCACACCATCCACAAACAGATGGGTAGATAGAGGTTGTTAACAGGAATCTAGGTAACCTACTGAGATGTTTGTTAGGAGATAAACCCAAGGGATGGGACTTAATCTTACCCCAAGCAGAATTTTCTTACAACAATTTTGTCAACAGAAGCATTGGTAGATCACTATTACATATTGTCTATGGAGGTAGCCGCAAAATAGCTCCAAAATTGAGGAAGATTGACCAAGAGAAGAAAATAAGTGCTGAAGTCAAAGATTTTGTAGAGCACGTCAAGAATATACATGAGAAGATACGAGAACACATTAATAAGATGAATATGCAATATAAGGCTAAGGCAGATCAGAAAAGGAGGAATTAGGAGTTTCAGACTAGCGATGAAGTGATCATCCACTTGAGGAAAGAAAGGTTTCATGTGGGAACCTATAACAAATTGAAGATGAAGAAATTCAGTCCCTATAAGATTTTGAAGAATCATGATTCAGGGAATGCATATGAGGTAGAGTTGCCTGATAGAATCAACATTTCCCCTGTGTTCAACATTTTAGATTTGTCAGAGTATCATGAAGGTGGAACGAAGGAAGCACCAGCAATAGGGTAGTATGGCATTCCAGCACCTACTTCAGAAAGGGAGGAGATTGAAGCAATCTTGGATAGTCGTGTGGGAAGGAGTACCAGAAATAGGTAGTATGAAGAATATCTCATGAATTGGAGAGGAAGGCTTATGGAAGATTCATCCTGGCTATCTAAGGCAGCAGTTGACCAGTTGAGTTTTCCTCAACCATCTGAGACGTGATGGGTCACTTCTCAAATTACCCTGGGTGTCTGATGCAGGAGCATCCAATGGTGTAAAGGCAATCTTGCATCACCCAAAAATAGTTAAATTTCATGTTTCTCAGTTTTTAGATGTTTTTATATTTTTAGATACCTTTTTCATCATAATTAAATTCCCAATTTATGGTTTTTATTTTCTATTCTTGGGTTGAAAGATATTGCAGTTTTAGTTTCCTAGATTTTTACCTAAAAATCTTCCGAGATAGATTTGAGGCACTTAGAGTTCCCAGAATGGCCTTGAAACTTTCCAAAATTAGTGTAGTAGATTTCAACCGCGTTATTGTCTTTGAGACCTTTCCAATGGTTCAAACGGTTCATGAATCAGAGTCCCGGATCAAAGGTTATGGCCCCGAGAAGTTGGAGCACTTTCTAGAAGATACAATTGCAAATGTTCTTTTCAAATTTGAACTTCAAGTTGTAATTTTTTGGCGCCAAACCACCTAAACTCAAATTTGAATGTTTTTTTGGCTCCAAACTAAAGAGGAGCTCTATTTATGGGCGGGTTTCTAATTTTTAGGTAACTTTTTGGGGACAAGCTCGCATATTGTGAAAGGGTGATTCTATAGCTTTCTGTAACTTGCATGTGTTTTAGAACTTGGGGATTTGAGATCCTCTACATGTAAAAAGCTTCATTTTCTAAATAATAAAATTATTCTCTTGTTTGTGGGTTATTTTCTAAGTCTCATGCTGCACCTTCATCAATATTTAGTAGTTTTTTCTTTTTATTTTGGGTGTCATAAGAGACTCTATTGAATCATTATAGCTTGAAAGGATCAAGACCCTTTGATAGAAAAATATTCCTCCATTACAATTCATCCACCCAACCAAACATGTTTTCACCCTTAGTTTGATCACTCAAGGTCCATTTTGAAAATATCACTCTTGGCACCCTTGCACTAGAAAAACATAAGAAATATTGTAAAAATACATTCATTGCTAGCACAATCAAATAGTTTGGAGTCGAGAGAATTAAGATAGTATATTTTAGTTAGAATAAACATCAAAATTTAGGTATACAAATAAATCCTAAGTGCCAATAATTTTGAGAACTATTATGTCAAAGTTTGATTATTTTTACTCTTAGGTCTAGATTAAGAGACTTTGTTGGATTTATATATCCTAAAGGGATTAAGACCCTTCAAAAAATTAGAGGCATCCAATAGAATTTGGCTAGCCACCCTATGCATTTGGTAGACTATGTTAGATCCT
Organism: Sequoia sempervirens; assembly: GCA_007258455.2. Taxonomy (NCBI): domain Eukaryota; kingdom Viridiplantae; phylum Streptophyta; class Pinopsida; order Cupressales; family Cupressaceae; genus Sequoia; species Sequoia sempervirens. Next base: position 296,014,621 of record VDFB02086081.1, read on the forward strand.
ATAAGGTAAAAAAAAAATGACTCTTGATGCCCTTAAACTATCAATAAATAAGGTATTTTACAAAATCACATTCATCTATAGAATGACCAAATAGTTTAGAGTTGAGTGAAACCAAGATGGGTTATTATAATTAGATTTGAAAACCACTAGTAGGTACAAAACATTCTTAGGTGTCATAGATTTTGAGAACCATTATTTCAAAGTTAGGGACTTTTATTCTCTTAATTCTGTTAAGAGACTTTGTTAGATTCCTATAGCTTAGAACGAACATGACCCTTTAAAATTAAAATGAGGTCTTTGTAGATTAAATCTTCTATAACTCAGGATTGAGTTGTTTTCATTACAATTTCTCTTTCATTACAATTTATTCATGATTTTGGAATACTTTGTGGCCTTTTCTTTCAATTCTAGGTAATTTCTTAGTAGCTTGGAAACTTATATAAATTCTTTGCTCATCAATGTTCAAAGGAAACAAGTGTTAGCATGAGATAGTTTCTAGAAAGACTATGGCCTCTTGTTCTTGTAAAGGTGTATGAAGGTTCCATGTGGTGGCCCCACATGGTATCTCTAAATTATTTTGTTCTTTAAGGAATTTGAAAGCAGAGCACACCACGTGTTGGCACCATAGAGTTTCTTGATGGTTGTAGGAAGGAAATCCTTAACAAATCCCACATGTATGCTATAAGGAATCTAAGGTAGTAGAAAAACTTCCTACACTAATCTTGAGAGGAGAATAATGCAAAATTTTCACAGATCTTTAACAATTACAAAAACTTAAACATAAATAAACATAAATAACATGCATACCATGACACAGTGATTTACATGGGGAAAACCCTTTCGAGAGAAAAATCCCACACTCCAAAAGCCACCCAATATATTATTTAGTAAATTGTAAAGATTACAATATATTTGTAGGGAAAGCTTCTCATAGGAGTATCACCACTTAGATATCAAGAGGCAGCATGACTACTAATAGACTCTTAGAATGCATCACCATCTCTCTCTACCGCAGCCATAATACAACACCCTCATAAAATAGGATTACATTCTAGAGCAAGGTAGGCCAAAAAAATACCCACCATTAGATCTAAAACCTAATAATTAATGATCTAGATTTATAAGTATCATTTATTTGATGTATTTCGACCATTTTAGTAGTTTCCTAAAAAAGTTAACAAAAAATTATTTACATGAATCCCACTCTCCCCCCTTGCTCCAATTGTATATACCTTCAGTGTAACTAGGAAATATATATATATATATATATATATATATATATATATATATATATATATATATATATAAATATATACATCCTATCAATAATAAATCCTATATAATTGCAACGTTGAGACACATTTTCCCAACAAATCTACCAATTGTTGAACACCTTGCAAGAGCAATGAGAGGGAGTAAACATTGTCTCTTAATTGCTAGAGGCTGAAAGGCCCATAATCTCTTAACATGATCTGAAATTCTCTATGCTCATAGGCTTAGTTAAAGAATCAACAACATTCATGAAAGTCTCTACCTTAACCAACTTCACCCTACCATCTCTAACCATATCTCAAACAAAATGATACTATACATCAATGTGCTTGGTCCTAACATGAAATGTTGGGTTCTTGGCTAGACATATCACACTCTAAATGTCACAATAAATTTTTAGTGCACCTTGCTCTATTCTAATATCTAAACACAATCTCTTAAGCTAAATGGCTTCTTTTCAAGCATGAGTAGCTCTAATAATCTTTGCGTTAGTAGTGGACAAAGCAACCATAGCCTGTCGCTTACTCATCTAGCAAATTGCACTACATAGAAGCACTAGTGGATCTTTTGCTATCAACATCACCTACCCAATCTGAATCCACATAACCATGAATATCAGGGAAATTTCATCTTTAGTCATGTTACTGTGATAAAGTAGGGAATAATGTGAGTTACTGCACAAATATCTAAAGACTCTTTTAACTGCATCCCAATGAACTTTATCAGGATTAGCCATATATTTGGAAATAACTCCCACTACTTGGGTAATGTCTGGTCTAGTACAAACCATAGCATACATCAAACTTCCAACTGCACTTTGGTAAGGCACTCTGCTCATGTATTTCATCTTTGATGGAGATGTTTGACTATCTAAAATAGATAACTTTGTTCCAATGGAAAGGGGAACACATAATGGTTTACAATATTGCATGTCAAATCTCTAAAAAAATTAATTGGAATACTTACTTTGGACAAGCCATAGCTTTCTATTCACTTTATCTCTTTTAATCTCTATACCAAGAATGTGTCTAGCTGCACTGAGGTCTTTCATTTCAAATTTAGCAGCAAGTTGAGATTTCAATTCTGAAATCATACCTTTCCCTTTTCCAATAAATAACATATCATCAACATATAATGCAATAAATAGGAAATGACCACCATTAGTTTTATAATAAAACACAATGATCTAATTTAGAATGATCAAATCCCAAACTCAACTCATATGTATCAAATTTCTAGTACCACATCCTAGGACTATATGTTTTAAGCCATGTACGCATATTTCTTCAATTTGTAAACCAATTTACTTTTACCTTTCACCACATAGTGCTCTAGCTGTGTTATATAAATACCCTCCTCCAAATCACCATGAAGGAAATTATTTTCACATCCATTTGCTCAACCTCTAAATCATAATCAGTAGCAATAGAAATAAAAAATCTAATGGATGTCATTTTTGCAACAGGAGAGACTATCTCACCATAATCAACACCCTCAACTTGAGATTAACCGTTTGCAACCAACCTTTCTTTGTATTTCTCAATACCTCCATTTGAACCAATATTTTTCTTGAACACCCATTTGCAACCAACAAGTTTTTGTCCTTTAGGCAATGGTACAAGATCCCATGTATCATTCTTTCTCAAAGATGTCATTTCTTCATTCATATCAATCTTCCAAGATTTTGCATTATTCATACATAGTGCCTCTTCTAGAGATCTAGGTTCATCCATGTTAGTATTCAAAGAAAAAATTCATCTCCAGTCATCAGGTGAATACCTTTCAAGTGGTTATCTATGCCTTGTAGACCTACAAATTTTTTTTTTGAAGGTTCTTCCTCCTCTTTTGAAGATCCAGAGCTAAATGAGCTCTCCTTAACTTCTTGTCTATCCTTCGGCCTCAATTCAAATTTTTCAAGTGTAGAAGAAAATTGAATCACATCTTCCTATTTACTATATTCTGGCTAGAATGTAACAAAAAGAGGTTTAGTTTCTCTAAAAATAACACTTCTACTATATATTACCTTTTGTGCAACAGGATTCCAAAGCTTGTATCCTTTCACACCATAACTATATCTGATGAAGATATATTTCATAGCTTTGTTCTCTAACTTTTTTTACTTCTCCTTTGGCACATGTGCATATTCCTCACAACCAAAAACTCTAAGATGTCTTAGTGAAGGCTTAAAACTTGACCATGCCTCTATAGGTGTCTTATCAATGAGAGCTAATGTAGGAGACCTATTAATCAAATAACAGGTAGTGGTAACAACTTTAATCCAAAACCTTTATTCTAGACTAGCACCACTCAAGATACTCCTAGCCTTATCCATTAGTGTCCTATTCATTCTTTCTACAATCCCATTTTGTTGTGGAGAATACAGAGCTGTCTTCTATCTATGAATACCACAATCTTTACCTAATCTATCAAAATTGTTAGAGAAAAATTTACTATTATTATCAATCCTTAAACATTTTATTTTCTTTCCAGTCTGTAACTCAACCATTTCTTTAAATTCTTTAAATCAACTGAAAACTTTAAATTTACTCTTTAGAAAATATACCCATGTCATTCTACTATAATCATCAATTAATGAAATATAATATGTGGATTTACCAATTGAAGGAACATCTACAGGACCAAACACATTAGAAGGAATAAGATCGAATACACCATAATATTTATGAGAACTTGAGAAAAACTGAATGTGGTTTTATTTTCCATAAATGCAATGCTCCTAGAAATCTTGAATTCAAGATTACAATAAGACAAACCTTAAACAAGGTTTTTTATTTTTCAAGGTCCTTACACCCTTTGCTCCAATGTGGCCAAGTCTCTAGTGCCATAATATAGTTTTCTCTACAAGTAACTTTTCTTCAAAAGAAAGAGCACCCTTGGGTACCCAAAAGCCATGACCATCTGCTGAAGGTGAAACCCACACTTCTTCCACAGACTTGCCTTTCACAGAAGTACTATTGCACTCAATAGTGCATGAATCAAGCTTATACAATGTGCCATATCTAAAACCTCTAGCAATCACCATAGCACCTCTAACCATCTTGCATCCTACATCAAAAAATACTACCTACACACCCACATATATAAGTTTTCTCATAGATAAAAAAATTTCACCCTAATCTAGGGATATGCAACATACCATTAATCATTTTTATTCTACCATCAGGAAACTTGATTTTAATTTTACCACAACCAAGAATTTCTAAATGAGAATCATCACACAAGTACACCTTACCTCCATCAAATTCTTTATATTTAGAAAACCGATCTTTATTTAAGATCATATGGAAAGATCCACTTGAGTCAATTAACCATGCATCATTACCTACACGAGTTGCCAAAGTTACAATGAATGCGTTACCATATTACTTATTAGACTTAGAATAAGAATCATTTTTTTCTTCTTCTTTTCTTCTTTGTATTCCTTATGAACATTTCCAACATTACCATAGTTCCAACAAATAAATTTGGACTTTCCAGGAGATTTTGATCTCACCCTAGACTTAGATTTTTCACGCTTCTCATTCTTCTTTCATTTTCCTTAGATCTTCCATGAAAATTTAGGGCCTCCTTGATAGTGATGGATACCTTCCTCCTTCTCTCTTTAGAAATCAAAGAAGCAACCAGATATTTAGTCTTCAAAATTATAGTACTCCCAATAGCCATAACAAGAGAATCCCATGAATTAGGAAAAGAAGAAAGAAAGATCTGACATTTTTCCTCCTCATCCATTTTGACACCAATGGATGCCAATTGAGCCACCAACATGTTAAATTCTTCCAGGTGGTCTATGATTCATCCACCCTCTTCCATTCTCAAGGAATACAATTTCTTCCTCAAGAAAATCTTGTTCACTAAATATTTAGCCCAATACATCTCACCAATCTTCTTCCATAGTTTTTGCATGGAGGTCTCCTCATGGACATTAATTAAAATAGATTCTACCAAACACAATCTGATTAGACCCTTGGATTTATAGTCCATAACATCATATTGAGTAGCTTGAGTGGGAGTTGTAGGCCTTGAAACATTCTCATCAAGAACATCCCACAAATCTCAATCTATCAACAAATCATCCATCTTTAGCTTCCACATTTTAAAGTTATTTCTAAAAATTTTCTCCACCTTTATTCTCCTAGATGAACTTACCATCTGAAAATTCTTGCAACAATATCATAAAATCTCTTTTGCACAAGATCCCACTCAAACCTAGATTAGTCCAAAAAACCCAACAAGTTCCCACAATTGAAACCAAAGGTGATCAGGCTCTAATACCACTTGTAAGGAAGCTAAGGTAGTGGAACAACTTCCTACACTAATCTTGAGAGGAGAATAATACAAAAATTTAACAGATCTTCAACAATTACATAAACTTAAACAAAAATAAACATAAATATCATGCATACCACAACATAGTGATTTACGTGGGGAAAACCCTTTTGGGAGAACAACTCCATACTCCAAAAGTTTCCCAATATATTATTCAATAAATCACAAATATTACAATATAATTGTAGAGTAACCTTCTCATAGGAGTATCACCACTCAAAGATCAAGAGACAATATGACTACTGACAAACTCTTAGAATACATCATCGTCTCTCTCTACCACAGTCATAATGTAGCACCCTCATAAAATAGGATTACTTTCTAGGGTAAGACAAACCAAAAAAATATCCATCATTAGATCTAAAACCTAATAATTAATGGTCTAGATATACAATGTATCATTTATCTAATGTATGCCAGCCATTTTAGTAGTTTCCTACAAAAGTTAATGATTTTTTTTACATGCATCCCACTCTCCCCCTTGCTGCCATTGTATACACCTATCGGTGTAACTAAGATATATATACATCCTATTAACAATAAATCATATATAACTGCAAGGTTGAGACATATTTTCCCAACATATGCATTCATTTGTCTAAGGCATAGATTTCTTGAAAGGAAAAAGTGAGCAGATGCTCAGGGGGCATCAAAGTGTGCCACATGTCGAAGCTTGAATATACACATGACAATGCTACCTAAATCCCACTTGTCCAAGCACTTACAACCAGAAACCATTGATTATCGAATTCTCAACATGGCAACAATATCAAGAACATGATGTTTGGTAGGGAAATAGTTGCAATGATCATCAAGATGATGATCCACAAGTAGTGAGTAGTGGGGAATCCTTTTAGTTGTGCTTTTAGTTCTTACACCTAAGGATTTTTCTCTATATAATCCTATGCACACTTTGAAAAAAGGTTGTGGTTCACCATATTTGTAAAAAAGAAGATGTAGACAATTAATAAAAAATAAAATCTTAGTTTGTAGACCTTAGCATTTTTTGTTCTTTCAATTGATCAATAGAAATAAAAACATATCAAGTTGTTCCCAAATAGCCTTTACTATGTGTTTTATTTCTATTTCTAATAACTTTGATTCTCTGTGTCATTTATGAATGGATGTTAATGATTGGTTGTTATAAGTTTTAGCTTATATGATTTCTAGCCCAAGTTTGTAAATTATTGAACCATGTCTTGTACTCTTTCATTTCCTACAATGATTTATGGTTAGATATTATGTTATGCTTGTTGGTGAGTAGTATTTATAAGGGTTAAAAGTGGTGGTAGAATAACTAGGTTGCATTATACTCCCGTGAGCCTCTATGGGTGATTCTTGCGAAAGGGTCTAAATGCTATGTGATATGCATACATGGCCTTAAGAATTTTGTTCTCTTTTTCATAATGAAGAGTTTGTGGCACTTTGTGCTTATTTCTTTGGAGTCTTGTGCTTTTGTTATATTTGAAAGAGATATTTGAAATGTTGTAAGAGATTCAGTGCATCACCTTAGATTAGAATTTCTTATGTTATTTTCCTTCTTCCCCTTTCCTCCTCAAATCGAGAATGAAGAGTTGGCTTCTAAAATCCTAGAGGTTTTCTAGTGGATCACAATTTATCCCCCATCTATGAACTTCCCATAAGGCTGAAGTGTAAGCTTTAAGGATCAATAGTTCTCTTTTTGGTATTCCCATTGGGACCATTTTAATTACTAACTACAAGCATGTGTATGAGTTAGAGGCCAGTTACAAGATCTCAAACATCTTGGAACCCAAGCTTATTTCTATCTCCCTTAGTAATTATAGCACATGCTAGAGCTACCTATCCCATCACCTAAGAATCTCAACAACTTCTTATGGCCACTCAATTACCAAAAAAATTATAGCTTAGAATAGTGGTATCCCACTCATTCCTCTTGTTCCTTCTATAGTATGAGATCCAATTCCCATAAATTCTCTTAAGGCTCTCCCTAAGTTTACTCTGGAAGATCTCAAAACATTGACGGGCCATCTTCAGGATGTTGTCAACATATGCACTATTCATAATATCACAATGAAAAATGTACTGCTAATATTATTGGCAACCTCCTAAGGAAAGGCTCAACATTGGTACAAATATCTAGCTCCTAACTCTATTGGCACCTACGATCAGCTTGGAGATTGGTTTTTTTATTATTTTTCTAAAAAGGGAGACCACTCATCTTTTCTACAATAATTGATAACAATAGAAAGAGTGCCTCGTGAGGCCATTACAAAATTCAATACAAGGTTTCAAAAGACCTGATAGAGGATCCCTATTATAGCTCAACACCCAAAAAGTATGGCATTTTTTTTTCTATTTGAAGGATTCCAACTTTGACATAGCTGTCATGATCTACCTACTTGAGGGTAACACCTTGTTGAATGCATATGATATGGTGGAAAGAGCCAAAAAACTTAACTAATGTTAGAATACTCCCACCTAGACTACCTCTACCGATGATCCTAGAAATATCACCTTGGTCTCAAGAATAAACCACTCCTAGCACTTCTATTGCACCTCTTCCTTCTATATATGTGTACCCTAATGCATAGGTGAGCACCTCTACTTCCTTTCCATTAGCCATGAAGGAAAATGACATGAATAACCTATTGCAAAAAAACTCTAAGGAGGTTATCAATATAAAGCATCAATAAGCAACACCTTTGAAACCCCCCTTTCAAGGATATCAAGGAGGGAGACCATCATTTCAACATAATCAATATCAAGGAGGTGCTAAAGTAAATAACTAATCAAAATATTTGAACCAAATTGTTCTAGTTCTCACTCTACTACAAACCATATCATCTAATCCTAACCATGACTTTGTCACAACCCAAAACAATTTGGCAGATGACATAAAAACTTGGTGTTTCCCTTGTAATGATGCACACATGTTGTGGAGCTATATGATAATTAATCTCCAATAGAATATGGCAAAGAAAAGAATCCAAGGCATCTCACCATATGTAGGGGTATACACTTACTGGTTTCCCATAGTAGAGAGTGCCATACTCAATGCTCAGATGCATGGTATGTCTCTTGAACAAGAAGCATAAATTATCATAGATCATGTGCTCTTCTCCTGGATGGAGGGTGAAGATGTAGTGTTTTCCAATCAGGCATCAACGTCAAAGACTCCACAAGTCTAGTCAAACTATAACACCTGCTCAAAGTGAATGTTTACCAAAGAGCCTATACCACAAGTGCAGACACCTAAATAATCTTTGGAGAAGATTGTTAGTTCACACCCAGTGGTCCAACCCTTTCAAAAAAAAATGAGGTGTTCTCCTATAAGTTAAAGATACCACCACTCAAATCACCTAATATGTTCAAACAATTAAAGAAGGCTCCTACCAACATGTCTCTAAGGGACATTCTAGCAATTTCAGAACAAATTTCTTTGTTGTGGGATGCCTTAGAAGGTAGTAAAATACTAGTTCAAGCTAAGATAACTTCAAAACATATTCATGAAAAGAGTAAAGGACCGGATGCTATGGTGCAAGGACAACAAGTTATGAAATTCATGAATACTAGATAAGGGGTCACCAAGGAAGATCTAGGAAAAATAAAACCCACTCCCTTCTTTTTGAATGTAATTGTAGGAGATAAACTATTGCATAATTCCATGATCAATTTTGGTTCTAGTACCACCATCATTCCCAATAAAATTGTTGATGCTTTGCAAATAAAATACAAACCCATAGAAAGAGGAGTTATGTAGTTAGATGGGAAGAAAGTCCAAACTATAGGCCTAATTAAAAGGCTTCCTTTGACCTTATATATTATCCTAACATCATATTTCTTCAAGAAGTAGTGGTAATAGGTATTTCCCCTATCTTTGGGTTATGTCTGTCACGTGATTTAGAGGTAAATTCGGAGGATATCTATCCTTAGATTGGTCACATCTCATCTTAAGGACAAAGCATGGAGCTAAAATGAAAGTGTTGTCAGAGCATTTACATCCCAAGCATATAGTGAATAAATCCTTGATTAATTTCAATGAACCTCACACTTCCTTCTGAAAGGAAATGTACTATGTAGAGATGTTGGAGGATGAAGAAGTAACTTGGAATAGAAATTCTAAGGAAGAGTTTCTTTTGAATCAATTCATAAAAAGTGATCCTTCTGGAAATTTTCATGAAACTAGTCTGCAAACTTATGTACTTTATGATGAGAATCAAGTCATTCCACAAGTGAAAAAGGTTCAAGATGATCCTAAAGCTTTCCATAGTCAAAAGTCTAATCTTTGGACCTTGCATTTTGAAGGTACAAGATGCAAAGTTGGTTTAGGATTTGGAATTTACATAACTTCCCTGACCAAAAAATGAAGTCTTAGATCTTTCCATTTTCAATTCTCTTGCACAAATAATGAATTTGAGTATGAAGGCTTGGTCTAAGGGTTAAGCCATGCAAAGTGACTGAGAATCAAACTAAAAGTTTTTGGAGATTTTGAGTTGTTGATCAAGCAAGCACAAGAAACTTTAATCATAAATAATGTGCACATGTATTCTTACTGACATAGATTTTGGGACATGATTGAATGATTTGATGCTTTCAACATCTAAGTGGTCCCTTAGAAGAAAAACATTGAAGAAAAATGGTTGGAAAAAGTTGGAGCTCTTAGTTTTATTTGGTGACTGACCTGCTAACTAATAAGCATTCAATTCGTGTCATTGTTAGAATCACTATTCTATATAATGAAAAAAATTGACAAGTCTTTGAGAGTGATGCTCAAATTGTCATGTTTATCTAGAAATATTGTGAGTTTGCAGAGAAATTTCCACCTAAAATCAAGGAGGCCTACAAAGATCAGATCATTCACCTGAAGAGAAATAAGCTTCCAAATAGGCTAATCACCCTAAAGAACCTATTTAATTGTGATGATGAAATGAATGATAAAATAAGTTTCACAAATAAGGGAGATTATTCAAAACTTGATTTTAGAAATGATAGAAATTTGAAGGTCGAAAAGGATGTTCCTCAGAGGGATATAGATAGATTGGTATCTTTATATGAGAAGTATGGCTGAGTAGTGGACCAAACCTATCATGATCTCAAGGGATATGACCATGACATCATTCACCATACTATAGAGCTAGTTGAAGGATTTAAACCTATCTACCAAAAGTAGAGGCTAGTCAACCCAAAAGTAGAGTCACTCATGGCTTAGCAGCTAAAAAAACTCATAGAATCATTTGGAGAAGTTTTTACAAAAGTTTGAAGAGTTTGGGATCTCCTTGAACCCCAAAAATGTGTGTTCAAAGTCCTACAGGATAAGTTGTTGGGGTACATTTTATATAAAGATGAGATTTCTATTGATCCAGAGAGACGAAAATATATGAGAGAGCTACCTCTATCAATAAAAAAGAAGGGACTACAATATTTCCTTAGAAAAATAAACTTCATTAGCATATTCATATCAAACTTTACTAGATTAGTTAGACCCATAACTCTCATGTTGAAGATGGGTCAATCCTTCAAATGGACTCCAAAATGGAGAGTATCATTTGAAAACATCAAGGAAGCTATCTCCTCAACCATATTGTTGGTCAACTTGGTCTTTTCTTAAAATTTCATTATGTATGTCTATGGTAGTGAGCACAACATTGTCATGATGCTGACACAAAAAGTTGAAACAAAAGGAGAACATCCCATCACCTTCCACTCAAGGATCCTAAAGGGATATGATGCCAAATATAGCTTTGTGGAAAAGTAGGATTTTTCCATGTTTCAATAGTTTTAATAATTTATAATAGTTGATAGGATGGAAAAACATGATGTTTGATGAATAGGAAAATGGATACCTCTTAGATATCACACTTTTTCCACTTAATCATTCACTAATGTACTACGAGTCCCAATTTGATTGACTAAAAACCTCACAAGGTGAGTCAATTCTCAATTAGGAAGGACGTAAGAAGGGGTTCTTTGAGTTATAAGGGGTTCACCACCAAGCAAATGCTTGGAAAAGGAAATGTTGGAAAACACACTGTGATATGAATAATGACCTATAACTAGAAATGTAAGCTAAATGAAAGATGCAAATGATGAAATTATGCAATAGGGGGATAGTATGTGTGCACTTAGGAAATCTGGAGATGTCGTGAGGATTTTGGAAATGTGAAGAAGCTACCAAAATATGTTTTGGAGGACTAAGATACCCAAAATGGCATATTAGTCCCATTACTATTTTTTGGGGAAAATACAGTCTTTAGATCTTGAAATCAGATCTTAGAAAATATCTAAAAAAATGGGCCTAGGAGGACTAAGATGCCCAAGGTGGTGTATTGGTCTCATTCTAAATTTCTACAAACTCTTAACAGGATCCTGAGCTCTTAGGTTTGCACTTGCTTCCCTTCCAATCTCAAGTTTTGAAACTTTTAAATACATCCTATAGGTTAGTTTCCATGAAGATGACAACTTTGTAATGCAATTTTGCAACCTTTTCAACTTTGCCCTCCAAGTGATCTTCAAGTCTTCGACCTAGATTTGAAATCAAAAATATTCAAGATGGAAAAATTTGTTGTTTGTTAGTGAATGGGGGTTTTCCTTGGTCAAACCCCTCCTTGGGAATTAAACCATGAAATGAAATAGAAATAATGAAGGAAATGGTGAATGAACAACATGCAATGCTACATCTCACCAAACCCTTATAAAGTCTACAAACTTATGTGTAATGGTTGCAATGGATATGGATCTTGAATACTTGAAATATAGGACTTGAATTACTTTCCTTGAATCAAAACCCTACATCACAAATATTAGCACAACAACACACATGATGCAAGAAAACTCTTTGATATGATGCTTGAATCTGAAAATGGCTCCAAATGCTTGATAAATCTGCTCTTGAATGCTTTAGTGAACTTAATTTGATATTATGATGCTCTCACAAAAGAATTGGACTTGAAATGAATGAATGAACCTTGTATTTATACTTATCTATGCTCAAAATCCTGAAATTACATCACACCAAGCTGAAATATGAATTTATTAAATAAAAGAGGCTAAATCCCACCAAAATTTGAAATTTAATCTCAAAAATGACTCAAGGAGGACTAAGAAGCCCTAGGTGGCATCTTAGTCCCAAGTCCTCAAAACTTGGGGCACAGACACAAAAAATGGGCCCAATCTAGATATGCCAAAAATTAGAGGCTTGAGAGCCTTGGGGGACAAAGACGCCCTAGGTGGCATTTTAGTCCTGACCCAAAAATCAGGGTCACACTGATGGAGTCATTAAATTATGATTTATGCATTGGAGAATGTCGGGATTAACCTAGAAAAAGATGTAATTCATAGGGCTATAAGATGAAAAATAGGACCAATTAAGCCATAAAAACTATGCAATCAAGAGGGGTTCAAATGTACAAATTTTATAGGATGACAATAATAAAGAGGGTGGCCAAGCCCCCAAGATCAAGATCCTATGGAAAAACCAACATAAGCACAAAGGAACATGCTTTCGGATGATATATGAAGCCATAACTAGATCGCAAACATGCACCATCAAAGATATTAAAAAGGAAAAAGAAAAGGGAAAAACTACAATGGATCAAGCTTTAACTAGTCGTCCAATGTAGTGGACCGGGTCTAGGCTGTTTGTCCAAAAAGAAGTTTACAAGTGGAACAAATTGTCCACTATGCAAAAAAAATGCACACTCGTGAGGGTTAGTGGGAGCTAGTTGTCCACTAGGTGAGCCCTAAGGGACCATATCAAATTCATACTTCCATGACTTTACTAAGGTACAAAGATGCATGCTCACATGGGCTAGTGAAGCTAGGAGTTCACTAGGTGAGCCCTAGGGGACCATATCAAAGCCATACCTCCATGACTTTAATAAGGCACAAAAATGCATTCTCACATAGGCTAGTGAAGCTAGGTGTTCACTAGGTGAGCCCCAAGGGACCATATCAAATTCATACCTCCATGACTTTAATAAGGTACAAAAATGCAACAAGAAAGAGGGATGCTCAAAGGGATTTTTCTTAGTTCATGTTTGGTCTTACTCTTAGGGGACATTATGCCTATTGTCTCCAAGAAAGGACCAATCAAAGGATAAAATATTAACTACTTAAGGGATGCAGTGCATCTCATCACCACTAAGGGGAATATAATATGCTGAGATATGTTAAACTATTGAAGAACATTTCTCCCAACGACATCACATAGAGGAAAATGTGTTGCGTGAAATAAGAAAATTGCATCAAAGAACATGAATAAAAATGAAAGAGAAATCATGTTAAAATCATGCCAATGTATGCCCCGACTTTAAAGAAATTTCTAACACCATGCTATGATAAATCACATTAAAGTAGCAAATGAAAATGCAAACAAAAAGGAAGACATGAGAGCCAACTTGGAAAGCCCTATGCCAAGTCATATGTTTCTGAGTAAGGCTATTTTATGTGAGAGAAAAGGGAAAGAAAGAGGTTTCCACCAAAATGGAAAAACCAAACACATAAGGGATCTTTGGATTTGGGATTAGTATTTTCTTTGCTACAATACTTTTAGAGAGCTTGAAATAGTCATCATTCCCCAAATACACATAACTAGAAGAATGACACAAAGAGAGAAAAAACAAAGAAAAAGAAAGAAATCCTTTTGGGTCAACATGGAAGAGACATAGGGTGTCTCAACACCTTGTGTCATCCCCAAAAGGAAAAGAAAAGATAAAAAAAAAAATTGGGTCAACATGAAGGAGACATGAATGTCTCAATGCCTTGCGTCATCCCCAAAAGGAAAAAAAAAGAAATGAAAATGAAAGTAAAGAGAAAAGATCAATCAAATGGAAAAAGTATACGACATATAGAAGAATGAAGGTACAAATAAAGGAATGCACATAGAGAGAGGAACATCAAATACAACATCATGGGGGATCACATTATGCACATGCAAGAAAAGAAAGAAAGTGGAAAAGGAAAGAAAAAGAAAAAGAAAAGAAATAACAGACTAATAAAGCACATGCAAGTCAACCATCAAGCAGGTCATCCGCATCCCAATCTTCTTCAGTATATGCAGAATTCATATCACTACCGAGAGGTACAACATCAAGTGTTGTACTAGGAGAATCACCAGGTTCAACACATGGTGAATCTCTCAGTTTAAGAGGATTGCCACGGTTGTTATCATTAAGCTGATAGAAGAGGAAAATAACAAATTCAACTCATTATGCACTTCCTCATTGATTTTAATTATTTCCTCATCATCATCCAAGTTAACCACAATAAGAGGATGAATGATAATATCATAGAAGTTGTTGGTCCTTGTTGTGGTGGAGATATAGCTTCTATTTGTTCTAGTAAAAAAGGAGGGTCATCGTTTACTACTCTCAAGTTTGGATTTTGATTTTTAATGTTGTTATCATTATTCATCTTTCAAGCAATAGCATGATGTCTACACCTATGCTCTCTAGCATTATGGTTTCTTTTATTATGATTTTCAAGTTGCATTTGTGTAGGAGGGGGTTTTTTGACCATAGGTTCCTTTTCTTCTTATGATGGAAGAACGGAAGAAACCATAGAAGGTTGTTCAACCACTTTCTCTTTGGATTTATAAATTTGCTTAGGAGGTGGATTATGACTTATTTGGTTGTCTCTAGGTCTCTTGTAGGAAATAGGCAAGGGATTGTTCATGGATGGGTCTTGGTTTGTTGGAAGGGTTTTAGACTCGGCATTGTTTTCTTTAGGTGGCAGAGGTTCAAGCATGGGTTGAGGTTCGATCATGGGTGGAGGAAAGTTTTCAAGAGATAGTTTGGCTATGCATTTTTCTTTTAATTTTTTATAGGATAGGAAAATGAAATCTTCATGGGGTCTTATAGGTTCCTTAGGTTCAGGCCAAAAATAATCTAAGGAAAAATTTCCACGAGAAGATGGGGGTCTAAAGCCATTATGGTTCACTATGAATATTTCATTGTTGACTAGAAACTTTAAGCACTTATGGACAATGAATAGGACTACATTCATGGAGTGAAGAAATTTGTAGCCCAACTTTACATGAAATTGGTCTAAATTAGATATGATAGAGAATGATACATTTGATTTCTTTGGTCCTACTTGTAAAGGGAGTGCGATCGAGCCCATCGTAGCATGAGCAAAACCATCATGTGTTTTAATCGATGATTTCAATTCATCATATCTATCTTGAGTAAGTTCATGCACATATAAAATTTATTATGTGATCACATTCTCTCCATAGACAAGATTAATAAAAATCCTAGGAGTGGGCTTATTATTGATTCTACCAGCTATGTAAAGAGGACCATCAGGTGCATGTTTGATTGTTTCTTCTGAAGAGAAAATAATTTCAATGGTTTGTTGTTTATGTAGATTGATTTCAACCACTCATCATTATATCAATAGGAATTTGTTCATTAGTATCCATAGGAATTTGTTCATCATCATCCATAGGACTTTGTTCATGATTGCTAGAATTCTCATCATTTTTGTCAACATTCATCACATTGGGCTTAGTTTCACTAGCCTTAACAAATGAAATATTATGGTTGGGCATGGGATTGGTAAAGATTTGCATGTTTTTGTTGGGAGGAGCCACAAACTTATTACCTTTGTCATTTACACCTCCAATTTGGATATGATTGGAGTCAATGAGGTCTTGCACAAGATGTTTAAGACACTTGCAATGTTCTATATCATGTCCTCTTTGTTGGTGATAAGTGCAATAGGCATTGTGTCTAAAGCTAAGAGGTAATGGATTGCTAGGGTCAAGGGGTTGAATGGGAGGTAAGGTAAGCATTTTTTTGTTTAAGATTTGGGTCATAATGTTGTGAACTTTGTCAGGTAAGGGAGTAAACTATCTTTTCAAATCCCAAAAGATATAAGGATTACTATTCTTTATAGTAGCTACTTGGGTATCAACTAGTTGGGTAGGTTAAGAGGCAGAACCTAGTCAAAGGAAACTTTTATTTTATCTTCTAAAAGGTTGGTAAGTGTTTTGTTTTGAAGTTTAGATATTTTCAAGATGGGTAGGGGTGGTTTCTAGTTCACTACTAGTTAGGGAATTCTAATAGTCTCGAAGGGAAGTGCATAAATGCATGAAAGAGGGGAATTTCATCATGGTAATCTTATCCTTTATCTTTCTTTGTCAGTTTTCTATGAACATCCTTTGACGGTGGGAATCAAGAATTTTTACACCAATTTGGGAATAAAGTAATTGGTAGCATGAAATAAAGTTAGTGAATTTTTCACCCTCATTTTTCTTATATCTCATCAAATCAGCCAATGTCATTTCAAGGACCATGTGCACTTGGAAATGGTTAATAAAGGTTTCAAAAAGTTCATTGAATGAATGATTTGAGTTATTTGATAATTCAAAAACCCAATCCAAGGCAACATCTTTCAAAGATCAGGGAAAAATTTTAGCCAAAATTTTGTTTTCAAGGATAAAGTATCTACACAAAGTAGTAAAGGTATTAACATGATTAGCAAGATCTCCTTTCCTCCATATTTCTCAAATCTAGGGATCACTATACCTTGTGGCACTAGAGTTCTCAATATCTCCAAGGACAATGGATTTCTCTTGATATAGTATGAAGGTGGACCATTTTGATTTTCATTAATGGTGGAAGCTTGCTATTGGATGAATGAAATGCTTTGTAAGAGGTGGTTAATGATAGGGTCATTTATTGTAGTGTGTGATGGAGATGAATATGGTGGTGGTATGTATGTGTTGGAAGGACTAATGAATGGATTGCTTACAGGAGTAGATATAAGATTATGTACCACATAGGTATAAGGAGCACTAGTGGAAATGTTTGAGGTAGGAAGGATGCTACTAGTTGGTTGCATTGTTGTGGTCATTTGAGGATTGGTATAGGTGGGAATTGAGGTTATGGTTGAAGAGGGAGGAGTTTGATTTCCTCCTTGGTTTTGCACATTGTTTGAAGCTTGAGAACCATTAGTGGTGGAAGGAAGATGTTTTCCAAAGATTTGAGCTATGTTACACACAACTTCCAGTCCCTCATCACTTTCCATCATGCGGTGAAGGTTATCTATGGTAGGTATAACAGTGCTTGAAATTATTTTAAGTACTTATGCTATCCTATAAATGAGCTAAGTATTCATGCATTTTCATTATGTTTTCTTGATGAATATTATCAATCATTGTTTGGACACTTGGTACAACACTTGTAGGCATGGTAGGAATAGCAAAAGAGGTGTCAAAGGTATGGTCCATACCTAGTGAACTAGTTCCAATACCATAAGTAAGAGAGATTGATAACCCAAGATCCACAACAAGTGTCTTATCATAGTATTCCATGAGTATCACACTTTTTATAACCATAGTATTAGTAGTAGGACACCAATAACAACAAATCTGCAAACTAAAATAGAAAACTGAAGGTAGCCAATAGAAACAGAAAAAAAAAAAAATTGGATCCTGAAAACTAGAGAATCAAAGTCAACAGGGACTAAGATGTTAGGAAGGGTATCTTGGTCCTCTTGGTAAGATTCTAAAGTTCCAAAGGTTGAAACAGACAACAAACAACAAAGAGATATTTCTAAAGCAAAAATCCTAAGAGGGACTAAGATACCAGGAAGGGTGTTTTAGTCCCATCAAATATTTTATTATAGAAAAATAGTGAATTTTGGAATGTCAATAGTGTTTACATATTGCTTATGCAAGATACTGATGCTCATAAATAGAAAAATGTGCAAATAAGTGCAAGAAAAAGTAACTGGGAAGAAGCAATTGAATGCAATATGGAATGCAATTTTTTCACTTTTGAATGCAATAAGAATTTAATTGAAGATGAAGTACAATGCACTTTTCAATTTTTAAATGAAATGAAATGAAGCAATAAAGTAAATATGCAACCTAGATATGCACTTTCACTAATTCAAATATAGGAAACCCTAAAATTAATTTCACTAATACAAAATGCAAGATACCTTAAATGCACTTTCACTAATGTAAGATGTAATGCAAGAATGAATGTGATCTAGATCTAAAGAATTTAATGGTCTTCAAATCAAAAATGAATTCTTAAAAGTTGCATGCACCAAAATGATGAATAGGAAAATAGATACCTCTTAGATATCACACTTTTTCCACTCAATCATTCACTAATGTCCTACGAGTCCCAATTGGATTGACTAACAACCTCACAAGGTGAGTCAATTCTCAATTAAGATGGACCTAGGATGGGTTTCTTTGAGTTCTAATGGGTTCACCACCAAGGAAATGCTAGAAAACACACTTTGATATGCAAAATGGCATATAACTAGAAATGTAAGGCAAATGAAAGATGCACATGATGAAATTATGCAACAGGGGGATAGTATGTGTGCACTTGGGAAAGCTTGAGATGTCGTGAGGATTTTGGAAATTTGAAAAAGCTGCCAAAATATATTGTGGAGGACTAAGATTCCCAGACTTGCGTACTAGTTCCGCTGCTATTTTTGAGAGAAAATACAAAGTCTTTGAATCTCAAAACCGAATCTTGGAAAATATATAAAAAAATAGGTTTGGGAGGACTAATATGGCTAAGGTGGCATATTAGTCTCATTCTAAATATCTAAAAACTTTGAATAGGATCCTGAGCTCTTAGGTTTTCACTTGCTTCCCTTCCAATCTCAGGTTTTGAAACTTTTGAATATGGCCTGTAGGTGAGTTTCTGTGAAGATGACAACTTTGTAATGCAATTTTACAACTTTTGCAACTTTTCACTCCAAGTGATCTTCAAGTCTTCGACCTAGATTTGTAATCACAAATATGCAAGATGGAAAAAATTGTTGTTTAAATAGTGAATATGGGTTTTCCTTGCTCAAACCGCTTGTTGGTAATTAAACCTTGAAATGAAATAGCAATATTGAAGGAAATGGTGAATGAACAACATGCAATACTAAAACTCACCAAACCCTTATAAAGTTTGTAAACTTGTGTATAATGGCTATAGTGGATATGGATCTTGAATGCTTGAAAGATAGGACTTGAATTTGTTTGCTTGAATCAAAACCTTACATCACAAATGTTAGCACAACAACACACATGATGCAAGAAAACTCTTTGATATGATGCTTGAATCTGAAAATGGCTCCAAATGCTTGATAAATATACTCTTGAATGCTTATGTGAACTTAATTTGATATTATGAATGCTCTCACAAAATACTTGGACTTGAAATGAATAAATGAACCTTGTATTCATACTTATCTATGTTTAATATCTTTAAATTACATCACACCAAGCCGACATATGAATTCATTAAATATCATCATACCCCAAGTACACATAGAACTAGAAGAATGACATAAAGAGAGTGAAAACAAAGATAAACCTTTTGGGTCAACATGGAAGAGACATAGGGTGTCTCGACACCTTGCATCATCCCCAAAAGGAAAAAAACAAGACAAAAGAGAAAAAGATAAATGAAAAGGAGAAAGAAAAATAAAAATCCTTTTTGGTCAACATGGAAGAGATATAGGGTGTCTCGACACCTTGCATCATCCACAAAAGGAAAAAAAGACAAATGAAAAAGATAAATGAAAAGGTGAAAGAAAAAGAAAAATCCTTTTTGGGTCAAGATGGAAGAGACATAGGGTGTCTCAAAGCCTTACATCATCCCCAAAAGGAAAAAATAGGATAAAAAGTGAAAGAGATGCATGACATAGAGAAGAATGAAGGTATAGATAGAGGAATGTCACAAAGAGAGAGAGAACATCAAATAGAACATCACACGAGATCACATTATGCATATGCAATCAAACAAAAAAATAAAATGAAGAAGAAATAAAGAAAAAGGCTAGAAAGGAAAATGCGAGTCAACCTATAAGCAAGTCATCCACCTCCCAATTATGTTTTGTGTATACTGAACTAGCCAAAGGGACAAGAGCAAGTGTCGAACTGGGAGAATCACCAAGTTGAACAATCTTTATAGGATATTTGTCATTTAAGCTCATGGAAGAGGAAAACAATGTATCTAATTAATTATTCACCTCTTCATCAATTTTAGCAACCTCCTTATCATCATCTAAGTTGATTACAATAGGAGGTCAAAGGATAATGTCCATGGAAGAGTTCAACTATTGTTGTGGAGGTTGCATTGAATTTTCTTGATTTGAACAACTAGGGAGGAGGCTCATCGTGCATTACTTCAATCAAATTTGGATCTTAATTTTCTTTGATTAATTCTTCATGTAAATTGTGAGAAAGGGCACGATGTCGATGCCTATGATATGTATCACCTATGTTTCTTTTAGTTTTTTTATCAAGTTGCATTTGTGTAGGAGTGGGTTGATCAACCATAGGTTTTTGTTCTTCCCTATGGGGAGGAATGGAAGAAAGCACAGGAGGTTGTTTGACCACTCTCTTTGGATTTTTAAACTTTTTTTATTCTAGGAGGTGTTATGAGGTTGGTTTCATTGTCTCTTGGTTATTTTTAGGATGTAGGTGAAGTTTCTATTTTTGGTTGGCCTTGATTGTTTGGTTCTTGTTTAGGTTCAAATGTGGCTTCTTCAAGGATGGTAGATTGAGAGGTTGATGGGGACATGTTTCAGAGAGATAGTTCAGTTATCTTCTTTTCCTTGAACTTTTGATTGGACAAGAAAAAGAAGTCTTCTCAAGGTTTTATAGGTTCCATGGGTTCGGGACAAAAGGAATCTAGGGAAAAGTTTCCTTTGAAAGACAATGGGTTAAAGTTTCTATGGTGGACAATAAATATTTTATTGTCAAGGGAAACTTTAAACAATTATGCACAACTAAAGGTATGGCTTTCATGGAGTGAAGCCATGGGTGGCCTAACTTCACATGAAATTGATCTGACTATGAGATTATGTAGAGTGTGGCATCTAATGTTTTTGGTCCTATCTGTAATGGTAAGGTGATCAATCCTATCATAGGGAAATAAAAACCATTGCGTTTCTTGATCCATGCCTTTGGTTTATCATATTCATCTTGATAAATTTCATGAAAAACTAAAAATTCCTTAGTGATAATGTTCTCTCCACAAGTGGGATCTATTAATATCCCATTAGTGGGCTTTTAATAGATATGGCCAGCTATGTAGAGAGGACCATTGAGAAAATGTTCAAGTATATCCTTAGAGGTGAAAGAAATGTCAAGAGGACTCTTAGCATCAATAGTAGATTTTTTAGTGATCCAGAACTCCATTCTCTCTTCTTCATCTCCTTTTCCTTTTTCCTCTACCTTTTCCTCTTCCTTTATTTTCTCCTCTTCTTCCTTTCCATATTCTTCTTTTTCAACTTCATCCTTTTTTCCTTCTTATTCTTTAACATTATCATTTTAACCTTCATATAGCTCTGTAGGGACATCATCATGCTTATGTGGTTCAACTTCTCCCTCATTCTATGTCTCCATATTTGGAGGATAATTTGCAACACTTGTATCTAGAGGGATATCAACATCATTTGTTTCTAAAGGAATTTTTGTATCACCTGTACCAGAAGGAATTTCTTCCATAACCTCTGTAGAAACTTCTCTTGATTTAGGTGTAGAACTAGATGGGAGTGCACCAAACATGCCATATTTCTTAGACATACCTTGATGGCTTCTACAATCTCTTTCCTTACCTTCTTTATCTACTTTTTGTTCTTTGTCATCAAGGTGTTTACCATTTTCTTCATTCAAAACATCCTTGAACAAACCTTCTTCAAGGTTTCCAATTCATTTGGGGTCAAAGAGGACCCAATTTTCTCAAAAGGTTCATTTCTAATATTTTCTTCCAAATCAATAGATTCTAATCTCCTTTTCATTAGAGCTTCCCACAATTTCTCAAGAACATTGTTCTTCACATAATCCCAAATAACTTCCAGAGTGATCACATATTAAATAATAGCCAAAATTAAAGTTTTTTTGTCCTCTACCTACTTGATCATAAATCTTTGTAGTAGGCTACAAAATGTCTTCAAAATGTATCAAGCTATTTACCAAAGCCTCCAATCTACGAGGGGAACCAGGTCTTACTGGAAAGGCCTTTTGGTCTTCCTAGTCTGAAGAAGCTTCTTCTGACACTTTTTCTTTCTTTTATTCTGGTTTGTTGTGCACATGAACACCAAAACCCTATTCTTCATCTTCCTTAGAGGATGACACATAATGAAATATTTTAGAACCAGCACTAGCTTCCTAAGAAGCACCTTCACCAAAGGACATGCTTCCTCTCTTCTTTCTTACCAATTTTGTTGCAGGGTCTTCCTCATCTTCCTCTTGTTCTTCAGTGATGCTAAAGTTCTTTTCTCTTGAAGATTTTTCTTTCTTTCCTCTCTTTACTTGTACCATAGGAGGAGTCTCTTTCCTTTTACTAGATCTTGTATTGGTTCTAGAAGGATTCAGGCCTTTACCTTTACCAAAATAACTGGACTCAACCTTCACTATAGGATCCTTAATTTGTTTTGAAGTAGTCCTACTGGATATCCTTGGTCCTAATGACTCTCCAGCCATTTGCTCTCCAATGGATCTTCCTTGTGCAATTCTCTCATTAGTGAAGCCAAAAATTCTAAGCATTTTAGCCACCTTATTTCTTATCATAGGCTTCCTATGCTCCAAGTGAACTTTTATGGATTTTTTTGCATAAGTGCCAACTCTAGGTTCACTAGCATCTTTAGGATTTTTCAAAAAAACTTGCACATAGCCTTCAGATTCATCCTCTATAGCCTCATAACCCAATGGTTGATTCCATATAGTCTGGGGTTCAATAGCTTCAATCATGCACTCATTAAAGGAGACATGAAAAATGATATCATCTTTGTATTTCTCAAAAAAATTCTTTGGGATCCTTTATATTTCATTCATGTTGCTCTTGAACATAGCAAATAATGTTTTCAAAGCATTATCTTGAGCCTTTAAATCACCCAAACTATGCATATAGTCAAAGATTTTGTGTGCAACCAATCTGGATGTGTCCCAAATCACCATATCATATTTTTTGGGAAGTCTCCTAAGGAAGTAGAATAGCAAACAAACAATCAAGGAGAAAAATTTAAAAGAATGCTTCTTCTCCCTTGTCATCTTCAAGTTCTCAAACAACTATTTCTGGAGAAGTTCATAGAAATCATAATCTGTACCATTAGTAGCCATGTCATAACCAGTGTATATTGCTATAGCAGATATTGAATTCTCCCTAGTTGTGAAGTAGATTTTTTGTTTGATCATTATTGTAGCATACCTCACAAAAGGATTGGTAATAGGCTTTTTAGCAAGATCCCTTATGTCATATGTAGCTCTAGCAAGTTCCATCACCTCTTCATTCTTTATAGCTTTCAGAACTAGTACTGGTCTTGTATCACAGAGTCTAGTAACTTCCTTAATTACTTCCTTGGTTATAAGATGAGGTTTTTCAGTCCACAAGAACTTGTCACACATTCTACTGAGAGCTGGTTTAACATACCTATCATCAATGGTGGAGTTGAAGTTAGGAAAGTAATTCCATCAATCTAATTTCTTTGCAACAATGTTTGAATACTTAGGGTTTACCAAGAAATCATCCCCAATGAGCTCATTCTGCCATATATCTATCAATTTGTTTTGATTATATTCCTTATTCTTAACTAGAATGTACATTCTAGTGTCTTTGGTGGGCATAACACTATGAGGAATCAATGAGAAGGTGCCTATAGGGTCGTCTTTGAAAACCTTCATAGAATATTTCTTGTAGGACAATCTAGGTCTTTCCAACACATTTACAACTACAAGGGTTTCCATTTCTCCACAAATCGAGCTCAAATGATTTCAAAAAGATGATTCACACAAACCCACAACAACATAGAAAAGGAAAATGTGATTTTCCTTCATGAAAATTAGAACTAGGGTTTGCACAACTCACTCTTCAAATCACCTCCCCCTAAGACCATGTTGGGTCTAATTGTCAAAGGAATTGTTTGCACTGAATGGTGGCACAGACACATCTGATGATTCTGGCTCGTCTTTCTTTTTCCATATCTTGTTCATTTCTTACTTAACCTCATTCTTGTCAATTTTATTCACTAGTTCATTCTTTTTTACCATATCAGATTGCTTTCCCTTTTACTTCTGCAAACTCTTGAAATGTGTATGGGTTTGTTGTAGTTGTAGTAAACAACATTTTTCTGACTTGTTTGACCTCCATTAACCCTTGATCTACACTAATTTTCTTTGTGTCCAAACTTGTTACATGTATAGCAGTAGCCAGAAAAATATTGATTCATTCTACCTCCATTAAACCAATTCATCATTTGATTTTTGCATTCACTAGCTCCATGTCCAAATTTCTTGCATGTAAAACATTATCCAGAGAAGGATCTAGAAAATTGATTTAGTTTACTTCTACACTTTGTTGCCTTGTGACCAAATTTATTACATGAAAAGAAAACACCTTTTCCTTTAGAAGGTTTTTTCCCTACAAGAAGCTCATCAAGCTTGGTGGATTTTATTTTGAACTTATCTTTATAGAGTTTTTATTTCTCCACATCTACTTTCAGATTCACCACCTCTTTTTCAAGTCTTGTGCATTCATCAGTCTTTCTTTGCACCACTATATTTAGACATTCTTGAATTCTCTTCTTTTCCTCCACTTGCGCATTCAATCTTGTAACCTCTTCATTTTCCTGTTTCAATTGGTCACGCACTTCTCTATGTCTTTCCTTGAACCTCTTCAATTGCTCTTTTAATTTCTGGATTCATTCATTTGCCTCATCAATATTTTCTTTCAAATCTCCATTTTCACTTTCAGCCTTATCAAGATCTTCAAGAGCAGCCAAATTTTTTTCCTTATTATCCATTTTTTCAATCTTTAAGATCTTCCTCAAGTTTTTAGGCTTCTTCAAAGGAACCAAGCTCTGATACTAATTGTTGAATACCCAAGATACTAAGAGGGGGGGTGAATCAATATCTTCTTAAACTTATTGAACAAACACCATCCAATTACTCCAATGTATATAATAGTAAAGATAAGCAATAGCATTAATAGAACATAAAAGCACACAACACATGAACACCAAGTTTTTTACATGGAAAAACCTAAATGGGAAAAACCATGGTGAGGATTAGCTCATAATATAGTATAACCGGTTATAAGATATTACAAAGGGGTGGCTCACTTCTAGGACTCACTATCCAAAATGGGAGGCTCACTGCCTATAAGATACATTAAAAAAATGGCTCACATCTAGAAAATTAACTGAGAAAGTTACACCTAACAAGTGTTGATTCAATTCCTTTGATGCTCAGTAAATTAAATTTACACACTCCATCATACATGTCTTCTTTGCACGCTTCAATAATTTGCAACTCAACAAAAATAAAAATCTCAAAACTATCCAATATATATATATATTAATCTAATTCATTTGCAAGCTTCAATTAGGTCGGCCTAATTAGATGCAACCCTTATTCACCAAAAATCAAATGTCAGCTTCAATTTTGTACAAAAACCTTTCCAAAAATATTTCAAGGATGTAGCATGCTACAACATGTCGGCATAAACCTAAGATAGGTCACAAATACATCTGTACCACAAAAATTAAACCATTACAACATCAAATATACATTAGGTCAGCCAAAGATAGATCTAATAGCAAAAAGAAACAACAGAGTAATGCTAACTCTCCCTACGAACACCTATGCACATGAGATTCTGAACATACAACCTTCCAACAACCAAAAACCATTCCACAAAACTGCAAGCAATGATAATCATCAATGATGGATTGCAAACCAAAATATCAAAGGATAATAATTGCATACTAGTTCAAATATCGGTCTAGAATACCATATCAAACTTGAGCTTAAGCTTATAGTTTCCACTCATAATCACGGTGACATCAATGACAACACAAAAGATGTATAATAATATGTTCTTCATTCTTCCAATACATTTTCCATTCATATTTTCTTTCATTTCAAGGTTTAATTACCAACAAGGGGTTTGACCAAGGAAAAGCCCCTATTCACTAACCCCCACACCATTTTCCCCTCTTCTTATGTGTGATTTGCAGGGATAGGTTGTAGATTTACCAAGAAGCAAAGTTGGAGAAAAGTTGTCATCAAGCCTTAGAGAAGCTTGGAGAAGGTCTCCAGGTGGAAATTTGTAGTTTCAGATCTAGAAACCATTCAAAAAGAGAAAAGTAGATCAAGAGGCACAAAATCCACTTCAGAACTTGTAAAAAAGTAAAAGTGGACTAATTCACCACTATTGGTGAATGAGTCCCACTATACATGCCTGATAGGGATTTTTATAGATCTAGATACCCTTTTAGCTGAAACCTATTCCTGCACATTTACCCAAAAACTAGAATGATTTTTCTAGCTTTGAAAATGAGTCCTAGTCAGCATCAATAGCAAATTTTTTAGTGATCCAGAACTCCATTCTATCTTCTTCAGTCTTCTTTTCCTTTTTCCTATACCTTTTCCTCTTCCTCTATTTTCTCCTCTTCTTCCTTTCCATCTTCTTCTTTTTTCAACTTCATCTTTGTTTCCTTCTTATTCTTCAACATTATCCTTTTAACCTTCATCTAGCTCTACTTTTTTCATTCATCATTCCTTCTATGCATTGTTTCAATCCAATTTTTAATTACCAAAATAAGGTTTTACCAAGGTGAACCCCTATCCCCTAGCAATCAAAATTTATCCTCTTTGATGTGTGATTATGGGTTTTAGGTTGAAGATCAAATGGAGAACAAAAGTTGTCATCTTTAATGCAAGATCATGGAAAGTAATCTATAAAATTTATTTTTGACTTTTGGGAGCTATAAAACTAGGATTTGGGAGTGCATTTATTGAGGAACAAAACCCATAAATCACTTTTCTAGAACCCTAGGAGGGACCCATTTTCCACTAGGTGAATGAGTCCTCATTGAAGCCCAAAAGAACACCTTTTCAAAAAGGTACACATCATTTCAACATCTTAAAACCTACCTTTTTACTATTATTATAGTTAGTTAGTTTTTTTTTATTGTTATTTATACATTTTACCCCTCATATTTGAGTGAAGAAACAAGAAAATAATTGGGTGCACCCATTTGATTAACCTCATTTGGTGATTGCGCCCTCTTTTTCTTTTTTTCAATTTCATATTCATCCTTGAAAACATTTCCTTCACCTTTGGGTCGAACAAGACACATAGCATATCCCTAATAGATTCCATGTTAATGATAACTTTTAGCTTATTTCCTTGAATGATCCTAGTATGTAGATTAAAATTCATCAGAAAAGTATCCACTAGTTTAGGGAATAGATGTACCAAGGGTGCCATATGTTATGGGATATTGCAGTGCCATATCTAAACACCCAAAGATTTAAGATCTCTATCTTTGATTTTCTTTTGAATCCTCACAAAAGCACATCCACAGAGGCCCTTAAGTTTTGCATGTAGCTATAGGTCATGGATATCATTAGCAAAATTGAAGACCAGTGTTGATTTCGTGTGTTTTGTCTACTTTAGAAATTGAGTGTTCATAAACATTGGTTTAGCTGGCATCAAAGTTGAGGAGTATGATTTTTCACTGAAAATATTGGAAAAGAAAAATGGAGTCAATGCTTATTCAGAACTAGCACTAGAGGGTGTCCCTTCAGCTATCATTTCTTCAAATTCTCTACAAATAGTCAATTACTTTCTTAATCTCACTACTCTTGCACTACAAACTCTCAACTTCACTAGAATTCACACTAAGAGAAGTTCTCTATAACTTGATCTTTCTAACTTTACACTCTTCTTGCTTCTTTTTGCACTTAGGAATAATGGAAATGAATGGTACAATTAGGATTCCAATTTATTTGAAAGAGCTCATCGCACCACCTTTTGAGAAAAGTGACATTGAAAAATTGTGCAAGATGGGAATTTTGCAAGCTACAATATTAAATTCGGCCAAGGGGTGGCCAATAAGGATCACTTCTTATGATGACAAGGGGGAAATGTACAACTCATTATGTTATCCTTTTGGGAAATGTAGCATTGATAAAAGATCACGGGGATGATTCCACTTAAGTTTCCATTAAAAGTAGCTTTAAGGAAATTGAATTAAGGGACTTTCTCATGATTATCTAAAGAAAGATACACCGAGGTGGCAAGAAACTTGGAAAAAAAATTGAACAGTTTACATGCACACACTACCTCCTAAAATTGATTTTTCAAAGCCTTTGAACCTAATCATGTACAATTTTCACATGCTAGATTCTCAACTTGATAAGTTTTCCATATTTCCATATAAGAAAACATCTAATTTCACTTATGTGGCTCTTGCTTGAACTTTATTTAAATTGGTCTTGAGTGCAATGCATAAATCATTCTAATTTTAAATCAAGCTCATTTAGATTTAAAATATGATATCATGGACACTTCCATTAGGCTAGTTGGCAAGAAGTTCCAAAGAGATTGTTTAGGAGAAGTTTCAAACCAAAGGATGAAGAAAATGACCAAGATGAAGAATCATTTGGTCATAACTATTATTAAGTGGTTCTTGAGGACTTCCTTTCTAAACAAAAATTAGTATAGAGTAGATATTGACATTGTATCTAGATTTTTATCATCCCTCTTTGACCTGAACAAGCCAAACCCTTGTATTGTAGAGCTCACTAGAGCTCTTTTCAACGAGGATTATCTAGTGGGGTTGGAAGAGATCATAGATGTAGTGGTTCTAAGACTAGGAATCCCCATTGGAATGGACCTAAGATGATTCATCGATGATGGTGAGGTGGTGTCATGACTCCCTTTTCTTTTTGGTTTTCGAACAACCATGATGGAGCAACACCATGAGAAGTAAACCCTACCTTTTCCTTTTTTCTAAAGGTGATGGAAGTAGAGCTCATAAATTATTTCAAGTGGTACACGAGTTATCAAGACCTCATGTACCCTCCTCGACTTGTGGTGTGTGAAAATTTTGATGTAGCATGACTACTTGAAGACATTCTCTTTTTGTATTTTGTCCTCTTGATGAACCTTGAGCTACTTTTTTCTATGTAAACATAGGTCTAATTTCCTAATTTACTACATTATGAATGGTCTTCAAATATAAATAAATATAGCCATTTTCATTTTATGTGTACTCTCCTCTAGAAAAATTCTACACTTTAGAGTTTTTACAAATGGTACAAAATTTACAAAATTCACATAATTTACACAAAAAAGTCTCATAAGAGATGAGGAATTAACTAAAAAAAATTAAATGGATAAAATTAACTAGAATCTTGGTGTAGTTGTTCCAAGGCTTGCTTGCACAATCTACTAAAAGACGTTTTCACTATCTTCTTCCTAGAACCTGATAGCTTCTAGGTTCTGGTTAGGCTTAGGACATTGGCCAAGCCCTGTTTCAACTCTTCTCCAAGAGTTTCTCAACTTTGTGCTTCACCTTGGAAGACTAACACCAACTTGAATTAGCAACTTTCTCCTACTCTTAGAAGACTCTAAGTGCCAACACCACACAACACCTTGAATTGTTGTAGGGGTGTTAGAGACACTGGAAACATGCCTTTCACATCAAATTAGATCCATATTAGATGGTCTCCAATATTTACTCTTACCATTGCCAAGAATTTTCCTTGAGAAGGCCTAATTCTTTGTAGCCCTTGACAGTGTCCTTTTTTCTTTTCTTGCTCAAACTATCCAAGCAACCTAGAAAAAAAACTCCACTTTTAGATACCCTTTTTGAGCCTTTAAAAGTTTCACAAGGTTTCACACCCCTGACTCCTCTGTACACTGGTTTCCTAGAATCTAGGGTAAATAGGGCTAATAGGCCTAATTACTAGGGTTTTATTGATTTCTTGCTTATCAACTAAACAAATGGATTGACTGGACCTCAATCCTCCTAGCATACTAAGATATGTCTCCGCCCCACCTAGAACTGTACTTGTTCCGTATAGTACCTCTTTCCCCTACCTAATTTCTTCAACTCTTCATTGCCAAACCTCTAACCGAGTATCAGAAACTTGCCTAGGGTTTGGTTTTGAATGCAAATGCTTGACTCTTCATGACTCCTACTACTAAGTATTTACAGATCATTGGCTCCCCTATCATATCCATCTAATCTCGGGAAGACCCCGTGGCTAGATTTAATGGGGGAGCCATGAAAAGACTAACTAGTCTAAACAAAACAAGAAAACCCTCTAAAACCTTAACTTATGAATTCAACACACTAGATTAACTAAAAACAACTTGATTACAGAATGAAAAATGCTTAAGACTACTCTATGAACACAAATCCAATGTTAAATCAATACAACTAACTCATCTAATAGCATTTTCACTTCAAAACACACAGAATTTTCAGAAAAATAGAGTTCCCTCTATTCAAAAACATAACCATGACTTAATTACAAACTACTATCCTTATAACTTGAGCCCCTTGCATCATAGATGCCTTTTGCCATGTTTTTAGGGATGTTGGTCGATCCCACACTCCCATATTCTAAGGGATCCAAGATAACAGAGTTGCATGCAACATGACAAATGTTGTCATCCAACTTTGTAACAACTTTTTGCAATTTATCATTATGTCCTCTTCCTAACTCGTAGGACCTCTAACTCCTTGATTTGAAGCATCCAACTCCCTTAACTGCCTCTTGGCATCTTCTAACAACATAGATGTCCTTAGAACACATTTAAGACTCCAATCCCATCTTAAGCTATTTAAGGCTAATTAAAGCAAAAATTAATAACAATTACAAAACTATGGTGACCTTAGTCCTAATGACTAACTCACCTAGTCCACACACAAGCAAGTCCTTCTAAGGTCCAAAATAAACACACTAAACCCTGACTTGGATAATGTTAGATACAAGCCAAAATTTCTTAAACTATGGAGGTTAGCCTAGGTGCTCCTGCACCATCCTCCCAAAACAAAAGACTTCAATCCACCCTTGGATTGAGTAAGTTGAGATCAATGCCCAACTTCTTGAACTCTGACTCTTTGATCCACACTACATCAGCAACAGACTAACCATGTCTTTTAATCAAATGTTCCTTGAATTCCTTGGTTCTAGTTTTCTTATAGACCCTGGTATCCAGTATACTGACAGCTTGTTTGTCTATAGCAGAAGGCAATTTGAGCTCCTCCACATCTTGGATGACTTCATTGAGGTTCTGATCCATGTCTGGTGGTGGTCCTTTATAATGAACCAAGTCTACAATATTGAAAATAGGGTACATTCCACTGTCATCCCATAGTTGCAATTTAAAGGAATTGTTTCCATATTTTGCTAAGATAGGACAGGGACCTATCCTCTTCATCTGCAACTTGTGAGGAACTCCTTTTTGCAACCTAGATTTGTTTAGATGCACCATCACCAAGTCTCCAACATTGAACTGAACTTCTCTCCTATGCTCATCCATCTTGGTCTTATACTTCATGTTATTGTCTGCTAATGTCTTCCTAACTATATCATGAATCTCCTGCATTGCATAAGCAAAATCATTAGCATATCCACTTCCCTTGACTCCATCCTTTAAGTCTCTTAGCTCATAGACTCCTCTAGGATGTAATCCATAGACAATTTCAAAGGGACTCTTCCATGTTGACCTATCCATAGTGTCATTATAAGCATATTTAGCTTGTCCAATCAAATGATCCCATTGTTGACCATACTCCTTGGTCAAGCACCTTAATAGATTTCCAAGACTTCTATTAACAACTTCGGTCTGAACATCAGTTTGGGGATGGTATGCAGATCCAAAAGATAAATTAGTTCCTCATCTCTACCAAAGAGTTTTCCAAAAGTGACTCATAAACTTGGTGTCTCTATCTGACACAATGCTTATAGGTAACCCATGTATCCTTACTATCTCCTTGAAAAAAGGAGAGGCTATTTGACTGGCATCATTGGTTGTTTTACATGGCACAATGTGAGCCATTTTGCTGAATCTATCCACAACTACATAAACACTATCCATGCCTTGTCTTGTCTTGGGTAACCCAACTACAAAATCCATACTCAAGCATTCCCATGGCCTAGTAGGAATAGGCAGTGGTTGGTATAGGCCTACATTTGAAGAAGTACCTTTGGCCTTTTGACACACTATACAACTCTCCACATACCTCCTAACATCTAGGTTCATTCTTGGCCAATAATAGAACCTTTGAACAAGTTCTTGAGTCTTTGTGATCCCAAAGTGACCACTCAATGCACCATTATGCTTTTCTTGTATCAAATTCTCTCTAATAGAGCCTCTAGGGACACATAACTAATTTCGTTTAAACAAGAGATCACTTTGCAAAGTATATTTAGCATATTTACTATAAAAATGATTCTTGTATTTAGCACATACCTTCTAAATGTTTGCAAAATCTTCATCATATGCATATAGATCCTTGAAATGATCTATTCCCACACTCTTCAACTAAATTTCTTGTATGGTGAGGACTCTTCTACTCAAGGCATCTGCCACCTTGTTGAGAAATCCTTTCTTGTGCTTGATATTGAAAGTGTAATCCTATAGGTATTCCACCCATTTCATGTGTTTGTGACTCAAATTCTCTTGGGAATTCAAGAAACTAAGTGCTTGGTTATCTGAATACACTATGAATTCCTTGGGAAGAAATTAGTGCCTCCATTTCCTTAAAGCCTGGACCAATGCATACATCTCAAGGTCATAAGAAGAATACTTCTTCTTGTCTTCACTCAATTTCTTAGAATGAAAAAGCCACTGGTGTACCCTCTTGACTAAGAACAGCTCCAATAGCCACATTGCTTGCATCACACTCAATAGTGAATAGCTTCTCAAAGCTTGGTAACACCAAAATAGGTTAGGTAGCTATCTTTTCTTTCAACAACTCAAAACTTTTGTTAGCTTGCTCATTCCATAAAAACTTAGTCTTCATCCCTCCTTTAATGGTATCCAACATAGGAGCACAAATAGCACTAAATTGTCTTATAAACTTACTATAGTATTGAGCAAGACCATGAAAACTTTTTACCTCTATTGTTGTCTTTGGAGTAGGCCAATTGAGGATGGCTTCCACTTTGCTACTGTCCATTTTCAAATTGCCATGTGATAGCACAAATCCAAGGTACACCAGCTCTGTTTTGATGAATTCACACTTTTCTAAGTTGATCATCAATTTCTCCTCCTGTAGCTTCTTGAAAACCAACTCTATCTGTTTGAGGTGCTCTTCTCTTGTTTTGCTATAGATCAGTATATCATCAAGATACACCACTACAAATTTACCAATGTAGTCCTTGAGGATTTCATTCATGAGTTTCATGAATGTGGAGGGGGCATTAGACAATCCAAATGGCATAACCAACCACTCATATAAACCCTCATTGGTTTTGAAAGTTGTTTTCCACTCATCTCCCTCATGTATTCTAATTTGGTGATAACCACTCTTTAGGTCTATCTTGGTATAGTACCTAGCTTCACCTAGACAATCCATGAGGTCTTCAATCCTAGGGATAGGGAATCTATACCTAATAGTTATCTTATTTATGTCCCTTGAATTAGTACAAAGCCTCCATTCTCCTCCCTTTTTAGGTGCTAGGATAGTGGGTACTGCACATGGACTGATGCTTTTCCTAATGAGACCTTGGTCTAGGAGTTCTCGTACTTGTCTAGCTATCTCTTCATTTTGTTGAGGGGTCATCTTATAAGCTGCCTTATTTGGTAGGGTATCCCCTGGTATCAATTCTATCCTATGACTTATGGCTCTTTTAGGGGGTAATGTTGCTAGTTCTCCACTGCTCACAATACCTTCATAGGTCTGCAACATTTTATGTATTTCTTTAGGAAACTCTAGCTTCTCAGCTACTTGGTCATTACTTACCTCTCTTGGCTTTAACATTACTGCATAGCCAACTCCTTCTCCTTCTTCCAAGGCTTCTAAGAACTCTTTTTCACCAACCATGAGCAGTTTAGGACCTGTTGTATGCACCTTTGCGTCTTGTAACAGTGACTGAATTTTGAATGTCACCTTGTCCTCCTTAAAAGTATAAGAGTTCTTCACTCCATCATGCATGGCTTGGCAATAAAATTTCCATGGTCTACCTAGGAGCAAGTGGCATGCATCCATAGGTAACACATCACACAAGAATTTGTCTTTGTACCTTCCAATTGAGAACTCCACCCATGCTTGTTCATTTACCAAGACATGTTGGCCTTTATTGAGCCATGTGACCTTGTAAGGATTGGTGTGAGGTATCTTTGTCAACTTCAGCTTGCTGACTATCTCCTCTAACACAATATTGTTAGTAGACCCTGAGTCAATGATGACTCTACATACTTTCCCCATCATCTTGCACTTTATCCTAAACAGGGACCTCCTTTGGCTTGGTTCTTCTTTAACTGGCTCTTTGATCAAAGTTCTCCTCATCATGAGGTTCTCACCTTCCTCAAAATTCAATGGTACCTTAGAATGTTTCTCTGCTACAATTGTCTCATCATGAACTAGATTAGTTCTCTTATCTCCTCCATGAGAAGTACTATCTTTCTTTGGACATCTATAGGCCAGGTGTCCCATTTGATTGCAGTGGTAACACTTCATGTTGGTAAAGTAATTACCTCTTCCTTGTCCACCACTTCTTCCTCTAGAGTTAGAGCCTCTTCCTCTACCACCTCTACTAGAGCTTCCTTCTTGCTGATCAGAGTACCTGATTTCTCCTTGGGCCCTTGGTTCTGAACTCCTTCCACCATAGCCACCTCTTTGTCCTCTACTGTCTTTTCCTTTACCTCTACTCTTGGAGGTCTGCTCTTGCTTCTTTTTTCCTTTCTCCTATATCTTTAAGGCCATTTGATAACATTGATGGATGGTTTTGAAGTTCACTAGGCTCATATCTTCTTAAATAGACCATTTAAGCCCATTCAAATACCTTGCTAGCTTGATGCTTTCATCTTCAACCACCTTTGATCTGAGGCACAAATTTTGGAACTCCTCGGTATATGTTTGGAGATCCATATCTTTTTGTCTAAGATTATGTCTCCTCCTATGCAACTAGACTTCATAGTCATCAGGTAAGTAGGTCTGCTTGATCTTAGTTACCATGCCTCTCCATGTAACTATAGGACCCTTTCCTTCTTCCTCTCTTTCAATTTGCACAAACTTCCACCATGTGAGAGTTGAACCTCTCAACCTTGACTTGGCCACCTTTACTTTTTGGGCCTCTATTATACCATCACATTCAAAGTGATTTTCTATGCTTTCAATCCAGTCCATGACTGAATTAGGATCCATTTTTCCACTAAATAGTGGCACTCCTTCCAAAGCTTTGCCACTTAAGGCCTGTAGTGCCTTCAATAAGGGTTCTTCAGCAAGGATAGGGTCAGGTTTTGGATATTCCTCCTCCAAGTCCAATTCCTTTTCCTTTTCTTCCTGCTCTTCCTTCAATTCTATCTTATCCTTTACTTTGTCTGCTTTTTCTTGGACTTCATCCAAGAGCTTCTCCATTCAAGACAACCTTTCTCTCAGCAGCTGGTTATCCTCTTCTTGCTCTTCTACCTTCTTGGCTAACTCAACATTAGTCACCATGGTTCTTTCTTCCTCTGGTGTATTCACTCCTACTGATTCAGTGGGTTGCAACATCAATCACAAGCCTGATCAAACAAAGGCTCTAATACCAATATGGTGTAGGTGTTCCAAGGCTTGCTTGCACAATCTACTAAAAGACCTTTTCACTGTATTCTTCCTGGAACCTGATAGCTTCTAGGTTCTTGTTAGGCTTAGGACATTGACCAAGCTCTATTTCAACTCTTCTCCAAGAGTTTCTCAACTTTGTGCTTCACCTTGGAAGAATAACACCAACTTGAATTAGCAACTTTCTCCTACACTTAGAAGACTCTAAGTGCCAACACCACACAATACCTTGAACTATTTGCAGGGGTGTCAGAGATACTAGAAACATACCTTTCACATCCAATTAGATCCATATTGGATGGTCTCCAATCTTTACTCTTACCGTTTTCAAGAATTTTCCTTGAGAAGGCCTAATTCTTTGTAGCCCTTGACAGTGTCCTTTTTTCTTTTCTTGCTCAAACTATCCAAACAACCTAGAAAACAAACTCCACTTTTAGATACCCTTTTTGAGCATTTAAAAGTTTCACAAGGTTTCAGACACCTGACTCTTCTATACACTGGTTTCCTAGAATCTAGGGTAAATAGGGCTAATAGGCCTAATTACTAGGGTTTTACTGATTTCTTGCTTATCAACT
This sequence comes from Sequoia sempervirens, assembly GCA_007258455.2. Lineage (NCBI taxonomy): Eukaryota > Viridiplantae > Streptophyta > Pinopsida > Cupressales > Cupressaceae > Sequoia > Sequoia sempervirens. The sequence goes on from VDFB02086081.1 coordinate 296,051,340, forward strand.
AAACAAATGGATTGACTGGACCTCAATCCTCCTAGAATACTAGGATATGTCTCTGCCCCACCTAGAACTCTACTGGTTCCATACAATACCTCTTTCCCCTACCTAATTTCTTCAACTCTTCACTGCCAAACCTCTAACAGGGTATTAGAAACTCACCTAGGGTTTGGTTTTGAATGAAAATGCTCAACTCTTCATGACTCATACTGCTAAGAATTAATAGATCATTGGCTCCCCTATCATATCCATCTAATCTCAGGAAGACCCAATGGCTATATTTAATGGGGGAGCCATGATAAGACTGACAGGTCTGAACAAAACAAGAAAACCCTATAAAACCTTAACTTATGAATTCAACACACTAGATTAACTCAAAACAACTTGATTACAGAATGAAAAATGCTTAAGACTACTCTATGAACACAAATCCAATGTTAAATCAATACACCTAACTCATCTAATAGCACTGTCTCTTCAAAACACACAATTTTTTTAGAAAAACAGAGTTCCCTCTATTCAAAAACATAACCATGAGTTAATTACAAACTACTATCCTTATAACTCGAGCCTCTTGCATCATAGATGACTTTTTCCATGTTTTTAGGGATGTTGGTCAATCCCACACTCCCATCTTCTAAGGGATCCAAGATAACCGAGTTTCATGCAACATGACAAATGTTGTCATCCAACTTTGTAACAACTTTTTGTAATTTATCATTATGTCCTCTTCCTAACTCCTAGGACCTCTAACTCCTTGATTCCGAGCATCCAACTCCCTTAACTACCTCTTGGCATCTTCTAACAACATAGATGTGTTTAGAACACATTTAAGACTCCAATCCCATCTTAAGCTATTTAAGGCTAACTAAAGCAAAAATTAATAACAATTACAAAACTATGGTTACCTTAGTCCTAATGACTAACTCACCTAGTCCATGCACAAGCAAGACCTTCTAAGGTCCAAAATAAACACACTAAACCTTGACTTGGCTAATGTCAGATACAAGCCAAAATTTCTTAAACTATGGAGGTTAGCCTAGGTGCTCCTGCACCAAATCTTGAGGGTGTTTCCTTCCAATTTTAGGGAAGCTAAGGTAGTGGAACAACTTCCTACACTAATCTTGATATGAGAATAATGCCAAAATTTATAGTTAGTTTTAGTTATAAAAAATTAAACATAAATAAACATAAATATCATGCATACCACAACACAATGATTTACGCAGGGAAATATATTTCAAGGGAAAAACCCCACACTCCAAAAGACACCCAATATACTATTTATAAATCATAAAGATTTACAATATACTTCAGAGCAAGCTTCTCATAGGAATACCACCTACAAGAGATCCAAAGGCAACACAACTACTATCAAAATCTAAGAATAAATCACAATACATAGCCATAATATTGTTCCCTCATAAAATAGGGTTTTCTTCAAGGGAAACTCAAGCTAATTAAATATCGGCTGTCAAATCTAAGACCTAATGATGAGCAATCTAGACTTATAATAATAAAATATAAATACAAATTTCCTTTCAAGGGCATTGCCTCTGAGCCCCCATTGAGGAACATGAGCCCCAAACTCCTCATGGGGGGGACCACCTCACACCTCCCATCACTCACGTATCAATAGTACCTTATTAAATTTCAAGGTTGAGACACATTTTCCCAACATCAAGTCTTCTTACTCAAAAGATTTACTCTCTTCACATTTGGAAACACAAAGTAGTCCCTCCCATAGAGCATCAAATTTTGCATGTTTCTCTTAGTTTATGCTTGGCCTTGTCATTGTTCTTAATGAAAAGAAGAAAAATTGGTGGGAACTTTCTTTCGCTTCTAGGGTTTTGGACTTACAAGGAGAAAGACCTATTTTCCAACCACTTCAATCAAGGATAAACCCTTAGATTTCAATGCAAAGGAGATTGAAATATGGCAAAGGGATGGTTCTAGGGATTGAATAATGTCTATTTGAGGGGTTCACTACCAAGTATAAACTTGGAAAAGAAAATGTTTGAAAACAGAGTGTGATATGCAAACAGATGTTAAATGACCTAGAAATGCAAGTAAAATGTAACATAAAATTATGAAACTAGAAATGTGCACCTGGGAAACTGAAGGAGGTAGAATGGAGGTATGGAATATTGAAAAATATTCCATTAATGCTAATTGGGACTCATATGCCAAGCTCAGTGAATGAGTCTAATTTTGGGTAAACTGCGTCAAAATAGGTTTCGAACAAATGGGTACTTAGATATGCAAAAATCTCTGATAGATAGGTATAGTGGGACTCATTCACCAGTGTTGGAGAATCATTCCACTTCTATATTTTTGGAATTTAAAAATAAATTATGTAGCTCTCATTCTACTTTTTTCTCCCTGATTTAGATCCTCATTTAAAACTGCAAAATTCAGCCTGTAGACCTTCTGTAAGCTTCTCCAAGGATTGATGACAACTTTGAATTTCCTTGACAACTTTTCTCCACCTTTGCTTCTTGGAAAATATGCAACCTAGCTCTGTAAATCACACACAAGAAGAGGGGAAAATGTTATGGGGGTTAGTGAATAGTTTTCCTTGGTCAAACCCCTTGTTGGTAATTAAACCTTGAAATGAAAGAAAATATGAAAGGAGAATGATGAATGAACAAAAGACAATGTTGCAACTCACCAAACCTTTGCAATAAGAGGATAAAAACATGTGGTTCTTGAATCTTGTTGGATGCTGGTAGATCTTGAATGCAATCCTTGCTTGAATCACAAAATCCTACACCACAATTGTTAGCTCTAAAACAACATGATGCAAGTAATCTTTGACATGATGAATAATACTTGAAAGATGCTCTAGAATGCTTCATAATATGCTCTTGGAATTCCTTGAATGCTCAAATGCTCTTGTGAACTCTTGAATGCTTTTAAATTTTGCTAGGTGTTGAATATGAGTGAAAAAACCTTGTACATATTTATACTTAATTATGCAAGAATTCTTGAAATTACAACACTACAAGCTGACATCAAATCTAGGAGGATAAAATCCCACTAGAAATTTGAATTAAATTTGAGTTTTGGTCACATGGGACTCATTCGCCCAAGGTGGCGAATGAGTCCCATCACATATTTAATGTATGGGACCATAAATCAAGTGTCTAGAAGTGTGTGAAACTTGCATCTAGGCCAAAAAGACCTAGGTGGGACTCATTTTGCCAAGGTGGTGAAGGAGTCCCAGACACTAAATTTGGGCCATATAAGCTAGGAAAACCTGAATTATGATTGGTTACTGATTGGTGTTAGGATTATCCTCAAAAAGATGTTATAAATGAGGCTTGTGGATGCAAAATAGGGCCAATTAAAGCATAAGAAAGCCAAATTGTTAACAATAAGCCTAGAGGAATGTGTAAGTGTGTTAAAAAACTCCAAATAAGGTAAGGTTAAGATTAATTATGATTAAAATTATGTTTAAATTGATAAAATCCTATAAAAGTGTGAAAGTGTGTTACAACAGTTCACAACACTTTTGCAAGGAACCATTAAATTTCATTAGTTCACAAGGGCCCAAGACCTAATGTGAATGTGTTATCCACATTACAACACTAAATGAAGGAAACATTAAGCCAAAATCCACAAGGAGGACCCAAATGAGTGCAAAAAAATGTCAAAGGATTCTTTTTTTTACACTACATTTAGCCCCCACTTTAGTGAGAGGATGAACTTGCTTCAAACTCACATTGAAGTAGACATTCAAGAGGGGTCCAAGTGTACTAATATGGATGGTCTAGGATAACAAAGATCAAGGAAGTGGTCAATCCCCTAGGTTCCAAGATCCAAATCCAAACTAACATAAGCACAAAAGGATACACACATGGTGTATAATATGCAAAAGAACAAGATACACAATCAATAACTAAAAGAAAGAAGAAAAAGAATAAATGAAAATAGAAAGGTGGGTCAAGCTTCGACTATTTGTCCAACACATTGTGGATCAGATTCAGGCTATTTTTTTTAAAAATGCATACTCACTTTGACGCAACAAAACTCTTGGTTGTCTGTCAGGTGAGAAGTCCTAAGAGGTGAGAAACATACACTCATGGCTGCTATGCACTCACACACTTGCAAGTGGCTATGGGGAAAGCCATGCCTTGGATTGGGCTTCCTGCTCAAACCATACCAAAGTTATACCTCCTGATAACTTTAATAAGGTGCCATAAAAAATGATTTTCAAGCTTCACGAGATAAGGAAAACTTCATATGCTTGGAGCTCATGAACAAATAGGATGGCACTACAAGAATGCAATTTGTGTTATTCAAGGTGGCCATATAACAAATGTTGTAAATGTGAAATAGTGTAGGATATGTTCAAAGGGATTTTTCTTAGTTAATGTAAGGTCTCTTCGTAGGGAACATCATGCCTAATGTTTCCAAGAGAGGAAAAGTCAAAGAAATATCATGCTCTTAGAGAAAATAAAGCCCAATGACACCACCAAGAAAAGGATGCATTGTAAGAAGAAAAAAAATCGCACAATGAAATATGAGTGTCAATGTATGCCCCCAATTTAAAGTGGTTGCTAACACAATTACTATGAGTAATTGCTTTAAAGTAGACGAAAATGTGAGAGCCTATTCATAAATCCCTATGCCAAGTCATATGTTTCTAGTAAGCTAGATCATTAATGAGTATGTCACATGCAAGCCAAATTAAGGCATGTCGTCCACATCCAAATCTTACTCTTATATGTTCATGAAAAGTGATCAACTAGCCAAAAGAGACAACAAGAAGTGGCATAGGAGGACAAGGATAATAACCCCTTTCCTCCACTTAGTGAAGGGCCAAATAGGATGAAAATAAGTAGTAATTAAAGAATTAGGTGCTTCAACCCAAGAAAGAGCACCACAATCCTTAAGATGTTGAATTTTGTTACTCAAAACCTTACATTCATTAGTGGCATGACCATGAAATCTATAATATGCACAAAATGAATGTTTGTAGTAGAATTTCTTTCCTGTTCTTGGAGGAAGGGATATCAAGTGATCTTGGAGTAGTCTCGTCAAGATACTCTCTTGATCAATAGGTGAAGATATTCCTTTATTTTGTGAAAAATATATCTTTGGCTTAGTACAAGATGTCATACCTACGCAAGACTATTTAGATTGTAAGATTTTATTCTCTCCTTTATAAGAGGGTGTAAAATCTAACGAATTCAAATCATTAGTGCTTTGCAAGATGACATTACCATTAAGCAAAGATTTTTTATTTTTTTTCGTTTCTTCCAAAGGAAAACAATCAATACCACTAGTGTCTATCAGTTTAGAATGAACTACTATTAAAGTCAGCTTAGAAGAATATTTTGTAAGAGTGTTGATATTGATCAAAGGATTGTTTATTTCTATCAAAGGACAATAACCAAGACCATGAGTCATTTTTTCCATGTTATGCTCTATAGGGACATAGATACCTTGTTCTCTAGTACCACATCCTTTTCCACTATATATCCAAGTTTTTTTATAAGCTCATAACCTTTTCCATAAAGTTTTTTTTATTTCTTTAGGATTTGGTGGTTGTTGATAATCATATTCATCAAAGTTTTTTGTTTAATTTGTTGTCTTTTTTTCTGAAGTGGTTGAGGTGGATGCTTTCAAAGGGTCTTCCAAACTTTGTGTTGACAATACTACTTTTTCTTTTCCCTTGTCTGAATATTTGTTTATGATCTTGTATTCCATAATGAATTTTGGTTTGAATTCTAAGAAACCCCAATCATCTTTCAATAGCTTCATGATTTTCACAATCTATTTTTCTTTGTCTTTTTGTTGCATGGGTTCCACTTGTGGGGTTGGTGTTAATGTTTCAAAAGAATTTTCTTTATTTTTCTCAATGTTCAAACAACTGTATAGGTTAGGTTCAGCTTCTAGTGTGTACACCTTGTTGTTGTAGATATATTTCATTTGAAAATGAAGAGTAGAAGGAACCCCATTCATTGTGTGAATCCATGGCCTACCTAAAATAATATTATATGAAATATCATGTGGCATAACATGGATTGGTGTTTCTAATGTGGCCTTTCTAGCTATAATAGGAAAAGTGATCACATCAAACGGTTTCTTTCCTACACTGTCAAATCCACTAATAGATGAAGAGGAAGGTTGAATGTTTGATTTATCGATGTCAAGCATATCCAAAAGGGTCACACTACACACATTGAGGTCAAAGCCATTGTCAACAAGGGTTCACTTTATCCCTTTTCTTTTGTATTGATATATTATTATTAAAGCTTCATTGTTTTTCCACTTCCAAAGGGGGGAGTTCACTTTGGTAGAAAACAATTTCAGCATTTATTCCTTGAATCATGGCTACTATTTCATTTGATTTTTCACTAGAGGAAACCACAACTTGTTGCAAGGTTGTTCAAAGCATAGTGTGATAATTAGGTGAATTCTGAACTAGGTCCCATAGGGATATCTTTGCAGTAGTATTCTTTAGTTGTTCAACAAGATCATACTCCTTTCCACAAAAAGGACCTGGTAAGATAGGGCTATGTAGGATAGGATTAAGGAATGAGAGGGATATTAAAGATGTTTCTCTTGGTTGCATATTTTTTCTAGTGTTATATGTATGAGCAATGGTATTATGAATCGGCTACTATGACACATTATATTTTAGGTGGCTAAAGGATAAGTTCGGGTTTGTTTTGAGTTTATGGTTTGTGTGAATAGGGATAAAGGATGAGTTGAGGTTGAATAATATTAACATCCCTTAGTGAAGGATAGTCTAATAATACTTCATCATTATTATTGTCAATGTTTTCCTTTTCTTGCAACATGATATATTCCTTAGGAGGAGATTTTTTAAGAGAACTACAAACCAAATGCTCTTGACATTCAAGGATTGGTTCTTCCAAAATTGCTTCATCACAAGTAAGGTAGTTATCAATGTTTGGATTGTGTTGTTTATCGATTGTGGGGATATTAGGAGAAAACTCTATTTGATTTTCCATTTTCTCTAAAGTCTCATTCTCTTGTGCCATACTATCTAACCTAGTAGGAGATATTGTAAGATGTTCATCACATTCCATGTTTAGATTTTGTAAAGTAGATTCATCACAAGTAGGGGATGCATTAAGAGAAGGACAACTATGATTTTCAAATAGATTGTCCCAAATAGTAGGAGCATTAGGGAAGGGAGGAAAAAGATTCCTGTGACTCTTAATAGGTATATCTTCTAACACCAACCTATCCTCTTTGCATTGAGGAGGGATATTGCGAGAAGGGAAATTTTGATTTTCATGGCTATCTATGATATCATCTTCTTTCACTAAAACATTCTCATAAGCAAGGGATGAATGGAGATAAGGAAAAGTGATGTTTAGAAATGTTTCTATGATCTCATCTTCTTGTTTTCTAATATCTTCCAAAGGGGGATGAGGAGACTAACAATCAAGACCCTCAATGCTTGTATCTTCTTTCACCAAGATACCTTCTTCATTAATAGGAGAGGTATTGGGAGAAGAACAAGTATGATTGTTATGATTGTCAACACTACCATCCTCACCAATGTGCAATGTAATGTTAAGGATTATGTCAGTGGTTTGATCCACTTGTTCTAGGATGATCTCATAACTATGAAAGATAGTAGAAGGTTGACTAACATGTTTCTTAATGACCTCATTGTTGTAATCTAAAGTGAACTCATAAGAGGGGATCTTCTACTTATGCAATCCATTTTAACCATATCAAAGCCACATCTCTTGAAAGAAAACATGATATATTGAAAAAGTACATAAAGTGTAATGCTATGACTGAAAGTGAGATGTTTAAATGCAATTTTTAAATTTGAAACAAGGTATTTTACAGATTACACTATGCAATGATATGAAAATGGAATGTTGTGAATGCAAATTTGAAATAAAGTAATGCATGAAATGGACTAATTTCAGCTAGTTTTAGTGAAATGCAGCAAACAAAAGCTTAAAAACAAGGTTTTTTGTGTTGTAAAAGGTTGTTTCATATTTTTTCTAGGACTAATTCACCCAAGGTGGTGAATGAGTCCCAGTAGGGACTTTTCCCCAAAACTTTCAAGAATTTTCAATGGATTTTGATGTTTTTTATGTTGTATGATATGTATTATAGGTGCGAATGTAATTTTTAGATGATTTGCAATGATTTGAGATGTAAAAATCAAACCTATATGCACTTTCACTAATGAAAAAATTGAAACCCTAGAATGCCAATTAACTAATTCAAAATCTAATGCAATATTAATGCAAGCTAAATCTAGGATGCAAATGCACTCAAAATTAGAATTTCAATGTCTTAAATGCAAGTTCACCAAAATGAAAGGATGAAAAATTGGTGGGCGCTTTCTTTCACTTCTAGGATTTTGGACCTAAAAGGAGAAAGACCTATTTTACAACCACTTCACTCAAGGAAAAACCCTTGAGATTTCAATGCAAAGGAGATTGAAATCTAACAAAGGGAAGTTCCAAGGATTGAATAATGTCGAATGGATGGGTTCACCACCAAGTATAAACTTGGAAAAGAAATTTTTTGAAAACACATTATGATATCCAAATAGATGCTAAATGACCTAGAAATGCAAGTAAAATGTAACAAAAAATTATGAAACTAGAAATGTGCACTTGGAAAATTGAAGGATGCAAAATGGAGGTCTGGAATATTAAAAATATGTTGTTAATATGAACTAGGACTCATATGCCAAGCTAGGTGAATCAACCTATTTCTAGGTAAACTATGTCGGAATAGGTTTCAGACAAATGGCTACTCATTTCTACAAAAATCCCTAACAAACAAGTACAGTGGGACTCATTCACTAATAGGATAAAATCAGTCCACTTCTGGGTTTGTAGGAATTCAAAACTAGATTATGTAGCTCTCAGTCTAGTTTTCTATTCCTGATTTAGATCCAGGTCTGAAACTACAAAATTTGGCTTGTAGACCTTCTCTAAGCTTCTCCAAGGCTTGATGACAACTTTGACAACTTTTCTCCACCTTTTCTTCTTGGAAAATATGTAACCTAGATTTGCAAATCACACACAAGAAGAGGGAAAAATGTTATGGGGGTTAGTGAATAGGGTTTTGTCTTGGTCAAACCCCTTGTTGGTAATTAAACCTTGAAATGAAAGAAAATATGAAAGGAGAATGATGAATGAACAAAAGATAATGTTGCAACTCACCATTGAACCCTTTCAATAAGAGGCTATAAAAATGTAAGTGATGGCTCCAAAAAATGTGGTTCTTGATTCTTACTGGATGTTGGTAGATCTTCAATGAAATGCTTGCTTGAATCACAAAACCCTACACCGCAATTTTTAGCTCTAAAACAACATGATGCAAGTAATCTTTGACATGATGAATGACAGTTGAAAGATGCTCTATAATGCTTGATAATCTACTCTTGGAATGCCTTGAATGCTCAAATTATCTTGTGAACTCTTGAATGCTTGTAAAATTTGCTAGATGTTGAATATGAGTGAAAGAACCTTATATTTTTACTTAATTATGCAAGGATTCCTAAAATTACAACACTACAAACCAACATCAGATCTAGGAGAATAAAATCCTACCAAAAATTTGAATTAAATTTGAATTTTTCTCACACGGACTCATTTTCCCAAGGTGACGAATGAGTCCCATCACACATAATGTATGGGACCAAAAATCAAGTGTCTAGAAATGTGTGAAACATGCATCGGGACCAAAAGACCTAGGTGGGACTCATTTTCCTAAGGTGGTGAATGAGTCCCAGACATTAAATTTGAGCCACACAAGCCAACAACACCTAAATTATGATTGGTTACTAATTACTGTCAAGATTATCCTCAAAAAGATGCAATAAATGAGGCTTGTCGATGCAAAAGAGGTCCAATTAAAGCATAAGAAATCCAATTTGTTAGTGATAAGCCTAGAGGAATGTGAAAGTGTGTTACAATACTTTACAACACTCCAAATAAGGCAAGGTTAAGATTAATTATGATTAAAATTATGTTTAAATTAATAAAACCCTATAAAAGTGTGAAAGTGTGTTACAACACTTCAGAACACTTTTGCAAGGAACCATTAAATTCTATTAGTTCATAAGGGCCCAAGACATAATGTGAATGTGTTATCTAGATTACAACACTAAATCAAGACTTCATTAAGCCAAAAACTGCAAGGAGTACCCAAACGAGTTCAATAAATATCAAAGGATCCTTTTTTCGACACTACACTTTATATCATTTTAATGTGTGTTCCTTTGTGCTTATGTTGGTTTGCCATGGGATCTTGATCCTGGGGGCTTGATCACCCCTCTTGATTTTTTCATCTCATCTTACTATCATTGGTTCATTGGAAGCCCTCTTGGTGTGTGTTTGTCTACTTTAGTGTGAGTTTGAACTAGGTTCATCCTCTCACTAAAGTGGGGGATAAATGTAGTGTCAAAAAAAGGTCCTTTGAAATTTTTGCACTTGTTTGGGTTCTCATAGTGGATTTTGGCTTAATGTTTCCTTGATTTAGTGTTGTAATGTGGAAAACACATTCACATTAGGTCTAGGAATTTTCAACTAATGGAATTTAATGGTGCTTTCCTAAAGTGTTATGAAGTGTTGTAACACACTTTCACACTTTTCAAGGGTTTTATCGATTAACTAAGCATATTTAATATAATTTTAATCATAACCAAAATTAATCTTTCTTTATTTGGAGTGTTGTAAAGTGTTGTAACACACTTCCACATTCCTCTAGGCTTGTCATTAATAATTGGGCTTTCTTATGCTTTAATTGGCCCTATTTTGCATCCACAAGCCTCATTTATTGCATCTTTTTGAGGATAATCCCAACACCAATCATTGAATAATCATAATTCAGGTGTTTCTAGCTTGTGTGGCCCAGATTTAGTGTCTAGAACTCATTCACAACCTTAGGAAAATGAGTCCCACCTAGATATTTTTCGCTTTGATGCAAGTTTCACACATTTCTAGGTGTTTTCCATTTTTGGTCCCATACTTTATTTGTGAAGGGACTCATTCACCACCTTGGGTGAATGAGCCCCATGTGACCAAAATTCAAATTTAAATCAAATTTCTAGTGGGATTTTATTCTCCTAGATATTATGTCATCTTGTAGTGTTGTAATTTTGGGAATTCTTGCATAATTAAGTATAAATACAAGGTTCTTTCACTCATTTTCATCCCAAGAATTCAAGTATTCATACCTAGCATTCAATAGAGTCCACGAGAGCATTTGATCATTAGAACATTCAAGGAATTTCAAGGGTATATTATCAAGCATTCAAGAGCATTCTTCAATTGCCTATCATCATGCTAAAGATTTTATTCTTCATGTTTTTTATTATGCTAACATTTGTGATGTAAAGTTCATGATCCAAGCAAGATCCATCTCCTTCAAGCTAGAGTCAACAACCACATCCATTGCAGCCATTTCAAGTATCATTGTAGCACCTTATTGCAAGATTTTTGTGAGTTGTGACATTATCTTTTGTTCATTCATTATTGTCTATTCATATTTTCTTTCATTCCAAGGTTTAATTACCAACAAGGGTTTTGACCAAGGCAAACCCCTATAAACCCCACAAAACTTTTCCCTCTTCTTGTGTGTGATTTTTAGGTCTAGGTTGTATATTTACCAAGAAGCAAAGTTGGAGAAAATTTGTGAAGTCATCAAAATCCCCAAAGTTGTCATCAAGCCTTGGAGAAGTTTGGAGAAGGTATGGGCAGGTGCATGAAGTTGGGTAACAATTTTCTGGCCACTTTTGAAAAACAAAATTAAAAATGTGCTCACGTTATTTTGCATTAAAAACAAAGAAAAAAGTGAAAGTATTTTCCTTGGAATACAAACCCAAAGGCTTGGAGGGCATTCCCAACAAGGCCATAGATGTGTTTTTGCAAATTCTACAATTTTTCACATAATCGGGTTCGTGCTCACTATCAAGATTGCATCTAGTTCAATATCGACAAAATCAAAAACATGGGTAATGTTAGGTTCTCTATTAGCTATCCAACGATGTATCTTTTTTCACTTTTTTGACAATGTTAATCCTTTCATCCATAATTTATTTTGTTTGTATGTCTATTTATTGCCAAAATGGTTGATGCAAGAAGTTGGGTACACAAAAAACTCAAAAAGTGGAAATGTTTTTGTTGTTTTTTAGAATTTGTCACACTTGGACTGAAAATTTGACGCACTTTCACAATGAATCTTAAAAAAAGTCATTACTATGAAATTTTGAATTTTGAATCTAGTTTCTAAATATGTAAATTATTAAAATACCTAGTTTATAAAAATTAAATTTTAATAAACATCTATAAAAACCACTTTTTAAAAGTCCCTATTTTGTAACCATACCAAGCAGGGGTACGGACAACACTTTTTGACCCAAATAAAATTATTTTGCTAATTCCTTTTAGGAAAAGAGAGCTAAAAACATGAAGTTTGGGCTGAATTTTTTTTTGTAATTTTTAGTTGAATATTTTTTTATTAATTGATGTTTTTTCAAATCAACGTGTACGGACAGAATAATTGGATCTAAACAAAACATTTTTTGACTCCTTTTTTTTTTTCATTGTGTAGAGAATTGTCTGAAGTTTGGGACCATATAATTTTTTTTACAAGAAACTCAACCAATACAAAGTTATTAAAAAACCAAAAAAACCTGATCTTTTAAGTTAAGGCCTAGTTTACTTAGAAATTAATTAAAAAATAGCAAACGTAATCCAATTTTAACAAAAAATATATATTTAGAAAGTAGACATTGTGTTCTCTAATGGGTTTTAATTTTATGGACTAATTCAGAAAAAAAGTCCATCATTTATGTTGTCAAAGTTGGACATTCTTCTTCAATTTGCCTTAGTTTTTTAGTTGCAGGTCAAAAGCTAAGGCTCGGATTGCCAAGCCTTTCCCAAGCCTAAAACTAGGGCTAAATTTGGTGTGAGAGATCATCTTTTAAATAGCGCGTATGCATTATAGAAATGCATACGCATTATTTAAATGAAACGCGTATGCGTTTCATATCGCATACGCGTTACGTTTTGGTCGTTGCTAGACCGTAACGCGTACCCGTTATGAAATGTGTACGCATTTTTAAAATATAATGCGTACGCATTTCATAACGCATACACATTTCTATAATAGCTATTTTTCCTAATTTGAAAAATACTAGTAAAACAAATGCGTACGCATTTCTATAATAGCCATTTTTCCTAATTTGAAAAATACTGGTAAAACACAATTTTTCTGCAACATTCTTTTTCTATAGTACAGTCCAAAAGTGTCATTTTCTACATTTTTTATTGCAAATTTGTTTTGTGCAGGGCATATTCTATTCAAATTGTTGGAAGAGTAAAAGTGCAAGTTATATTTTCTGAAGTGGAATCAAGTGCAAGAACTTTTTACAAGAAGATTTAGAAAAAGTGAATTTTTGGATGTACTCATGATGATTTTGTACTTCAAAGTTTATAGAAAAAATAATCTTCATAGTACATAGTTTTATTTGAATATTTGAAGGAGGTGGCAATTTTAAAATAGGTTTCTTGAATTATTGTTTTTTTCATCAAAGAGGGTTTGGTAACCATGGGTGATAAGAAAAGACAAAGAAAAAGATGTAGGAAGGTAATGACACCTAAAGAAATTCAAGCAAATAAAGAGAAGGAGGCAAAAAGACAAAGGGAAAGGAGAGAAAGGATTCATCAAATGAAAGATTTGGAAGCATCTAGTTCCAAGAATGTCGAAGAGGAAGCCATGAATGATGAAATCAATGTAGATGATGCAAATGTGGAGATGGTGAATATGGAAGAAAATACAACTATGGAGACAAACCCAACTGTGCCTTCAACTTCAACTTTGAATGATATGCAAACAACTTCGGGTGTGTCTTCAAATCCACCTCCCAATGATATGGAAAATGTACCTATTCAAACAATCTATCTAGGTATGTCTTCAAACCCAAGTTTTTATAATATTGATATTGCTTGTTTAGAAGAAGTTGGATACACAATTGATGAGATCAATAATACTAGGGTTGAAACAATACAGAAACAAGAAAATGATGAAATTATATCTTATGAGAATGTAAATGAGAATGAAATCCCTAATATTGATGAAAATGAGAATGAAATCCCTTTTACATTTGAAAATGAAAATGAAACCCCTTGTGTGAATGAAAATGAAACTCCATCTATGGATGAAGGTGAAAATGTTTTTTTAACAATTGAAACAAATGTGCTAGATAACCTTCGTGGTAAAGTTTCTTCAAGACAAATTAGAAATTATGGAAATAAAATATATAAAATGTTTTTTTATAGAAAGAAATTAGGATTCCAATGTCAACTCATGGTACAATTGATGAGAATGTTTAAAATGAGAAAAGTGATGAAAAAATTAGGTGTTTTTGTAAAACCAAAAAAGAAAGATGATTCAGTAGAACAAGTCATATCTAGTGTTGCTAATGCTATTGATGTTATTGGTAAGAAAAGTTGATCAAAACATAAGAATGCGGCTCGCCGTGCAATAACAACTGCTCTAGTTGATAAAACAACTTCAAATAAAAGAATGTTAAGTAAGATTAGTAAATGTAAAACTTAAATCCTAGAACTTTGATAAGAGCTGCTAAAAGAAGAGAAACTATTGAAAAGATCCTATTAATCAATGTTGGAGTTTTAGTGGTAGACTCCCAAGATCAGACATGAAATTAACTAATGAAATTAAATCTTTAATCGAAAAATTTTGGTATGATAATACAAGAGTATCACCTAACATTAGAGATGTCTTAAAATTAAGGGTGGGTTCCAAAATTTGTGAACCTCATCCAAAGCATCTCTTAGATATGACTCAAACTGAATTATATAAAAAAAATTAGATGCTTCAATCTTACCATTGAATATTAACATAAGTCAAAGTTCATTTGAAAAGTGTAAACCTTGGTATGTTAGAATTAATAAGCAATGAATCTCATGTTGTTGTAAGACTCATATAATTTAATTATTATTATGATATTTTTTGATATATATGATGCACTTTGCATGCTAACCAAATTATGTATGACATTTGTGGTATTAATATGCCACCTGAAAGAATCAAAGATTTTATAGCATGTTACTATGCTCGGTAATCCTCTTTAAATGGAACTCATTTTTTTTAAAGGATGCATTTATGGAGAATGCGATAGATGTGGTAAATTTTCATTATTAGGAGAATGTATGCATGAAAGTAGTTTAGATGAATTTGGAAAACAATTAGTGGATGTAAAAAAATTTAAAAATATTGAGTATTCTTTAAAAGATGGTAAAATTGGAAGACGTGTTGAGCTAATTGTGGAAAAATTTAGTGTGCATTCTTTTATTACTGAATTTAAAGATAAGTTTGTACCTAAATATGTTCAACACTCTCATAATGCTCATTGGCTTGATAATAAATTTCGTTTATGTAAAAACACATTTCCAAGTGGAACTATATTGTCAATTGTTGATTTTGCTGAAAATTATACTCTTGCTCCACAAGAAGAAATTCAATCACATTATTATAATTCAGTGCAAGTAGCTATATTTGTTCACATTGTTTATAGACATGTTGAAGATAGTACAGAAGATAATAGAATTTTTTTGAAAGAGTACCATTTTTATGTAAGTGATAATCGATTACATTCATGTGATTTTGTACAATATTGTTTTGATATATTTAATAAAAATTTAAAAGAGAGAGGAATTCAAATGCTAGAACATCTCATATGGTCAGATAATTGCACGGGTCAATTAAAAAATGCTAGAATGTTTTATTGGCTATGTAGAGTTCATAAGGAAAATAATATCCAACACATATGGAGTTTTTTTGAAGCTGGTCATGGTAAGGGAGAACACGATGGAGCAGGTGCATGTGTAAAAAGAGCTCTTGCTAGAGAGCAACTAAAATTTGAGGATGCTTCAAAATTTAGAAATGCACGTGCAATTGTAGATTGGTGCAATACCAAATTATCTACAAGAACAAGTGAGAAATCAATAATTCGACGCTTCTTTTGGTTAGTTGAAGAAAATGATATTTTTTCTCGACAGGATTGTGATACAATTAATGGAAGTGAAAAATGGCATTCATTTAAGAGTTTGAATGCAAACACATGGACAATATGGACAAGGGAGTTGGCATGCTATTGTCAATTTTGTATTGTAGGTGATTGGTAGGCATGTGAAAATATGGAATGGGTCGAACAATGGCAACAAAGAGCTTTAACGCCTACATCGACACATGTTCAACATGAAATAACAATTGAAGATAATCAAGTGTTCGCATCAGATGATTATGATCGTGTTTCAGATCTTGTACAAGAAGGTACATTATTTATTGAGTTGAATTTTGTATGTATGCATGTTTATATGAGTTAAATATAAGTCACTTTTTATTGAATTTTGTATTTATTTTTGCAGGACATGTGTATGTTATTGTTGCACCTCAAGGGAATGAAGAGTAGATAGAGTACTGGTTGGCTAGATGTGTTGAGAGAAAACATAAGTTGGTACATACTAGAGTGGATGATGACAACTTTGAGTATCCAACTGGTTCAGTGGTTGTTGTTGGCACCTGGCTTCGAAAATATTTGATGAGAAAGAATGGCTTGTCTACATTTGAAGATTATGAAAGACACAAGAAGATTATGCATTATTCACATTTGATTTTGGAAACCAATATAAAACTAGTTAGATATCAAGGGAGGCCTACTAATAAATTTTTATGGACAATTTCAATGGATGATCATGAGACAATCATAGATGCATTAAAAAAAAGAGAGGATGCAGATGGTACAATAGAGAAATAAATATTGCAAGCATATATAGCCATATATATATTTAATTGATATATATATATTTGTTCAATCATTTCTAATTAAGTTTTATATCATTTTTTGTTTCCGTGTCTCCTAAAATTAGATGCTTTTAAGTAAAAAGAGAGAAGATGCAATATATTACAATGGAATTTGAATCTAGAGATAGGTAACTATATATAGTTCTAGATACATTTAATTGATACTTTATAATTGATTTCATATCCTCTTAAGCCATTCTCTCAAAACTCCTGCCTATCCTCTTTATGTACCATTAATCCATCCTTTGCAAAATTTCTTAAGTCATTCTATCAACTACCATTAATCCATCCTCTAGGGACTCGTAATCCATACCCCTAGACTACCTTGAACACTTTCCAAATTCTTGCATCCACTTCTAAGTCACTTCTCTCAACACCTCTTAATTCATCCCTCTTAGACCCTCAATCAATATCCCTCTCATATATCTACTCCTTAATCCATCCTCTTACATCACTTTAACTCAATTTAGGGTTTAGGGTTCAACTCATTCTATCAACTCCCCTTAATCCACCCTCTTGCATCCCCTTAATCCACCCTCTTGCATCACTTTAACTCATTCTATCAACTCCCCTTAATCCACCTTCTTGCATCACTTTAACTCATTCTCTCAACTCCCCTTAATCCACCTCTTACATCACTTTTAACTCATTTTAGGTTTAGGGTTTAAATTCATTCTCTCAACTCCCCTTTAACGTTCCTCTTACATCCCTTCACCTCATTCTATCAACTCCCCTTAATCCACCCTCTTACATCCCTTCAACTCATTCTCTCAACTCCCCTTAATCCACCCTCTTGCATCACTTTAACTTATTCTCTCAACTCCCCTTAATCCACCCTCTTGCATCCCCTTAATCCACCCTCTTACATCACTTCAACTCATTTTATCAACTCCCCCTTAATCAGCCCTCTTACATCACTTTAACTCATTTTAGGGTTTAGGGTTTAGGGTTTAACTCATTCTATCAACTCCCCTTAATCCACCCTCTTGCATCCCCTTAATCCATCCTCTTACATCACTTTAACTCATTTAGGGTTTAAGGTTTAACTCATTCTATCAACTCCCCTTAATCCACCCTCTTGCATCTCCTTAATCCACCCTCTTACATCACTTCAACTCATTTTAGGGTTTATGGTTTATGGTTTAATCCCATTCTCTATCAACTCCCCTTAATCCACCTCTCGTGATCCCCTTAATCCACCCTCTCATCACTCTTTTAACTCATTTTAGGGTTTAGGGTTTTAGGGTTTAACTCCATTCTAACAACTCCCCCTTAATCCACCCTCTTACATCACTTCCAACTCATTTTTATCAACTCTCCTTTAATCCACCCTCTTGCATCAATACTTTTAACTCATTTTATCAACTCCCTTAATCCACCCTCTTGCATCCCTTTAATCCACTCTCTTACACGCTTTAACCTAATACTTTTATGAACTCCCCTTAATCCACCCTCTGCATCCCTTCAAACTCCATTCTATCAACTCCCACCTACCCTCTTGCATCCCCTTAATCCACTTCTCTACATCCTTTCAACTCATTCTCTCAACCCCCTTAATCCACCCTCTTGCATCACTTTTAATTCATTCTATCAACTCCCCTCAATCCACCCTCTTGCATCCCCTTAATCCAACCTCTTACATCACTTCAACTCATTCTCTCAACTCCCCTTAATCCACCATCTTGCATTCCTTCAACTCATTCTCTCAACTCCCCTTAATCCAACCTCTTGCATCCCCTTAATTCATCCTCTTAAAGGACCCTTAAGTCATATCCTCTTACATCTCCTTAATCCTCTTAGGACCCGTTAAGCCATATCCTAGGGTTCATGAGATGCATCCTCTTAACTCCCCTTAAGGAATTCTCTTAACACCCCCCCTTAAGCTATATATCCTCTTAGGTCCCCTTAATCCATCCTATGGCTAACATCATTTGAATTTGTATGGAATTTACTATATGCAGTTCTTTTCTTGCATGAATTTTTTACTTAAATGACTCGTAAAAATTGTAGTTACTTAAATTAATTATTTTTGCAAGTTCTCATCGAGTCGGTCTACAATGTGATTGTTGAACTAAAAAACTATTTTATCTAGAGACTATGTAAATATCAATTTTTGGTATTCACCTAAAAGTTGATAAGCTTTAATTGTATCTACATGCACATATATGTTTCATCATGTTATATAGTTGTACATTAAACATCTTGATGTACATTATATATGTTTGTTCGATGTCACTTTTAAATATCTTATTCCAATTTTATAGATTATACATATTTCATGTGTCTTCTATTTACCACATTTTATATAATTATTCAATTGTATAGATTATACATTAAATATACATACAAGGAGATGGTTTTTTTTTTATTGATTCAAATATTTGCTATGTAATTGGAAAATAGTTAGAATTACTTGCCCTTAATTTATTATGAATATGATTTAAGAAACTATTTAAGGAATGTTTTAATTTGTGTCACCTAACCATCTGATAAGTTATATATATATGAAATTTTATTCTAGATAAGAATTATTATATAGTGCATGTATTACTTGAAAATTTTATAAAATATAAATATATAGATATGTATATAAATGCATATAATTATGAAAATGAACATAACATGATCTCATAATTGACTGTATATATAATCATCATATTAAAGTCAACTGATATAAATAAACACACATATATGATAATAACATGTTCAAAATAAAACTAGAGATCTAGATAGTCCATAAAATTTATATGTCAAGTCCAACACATATATTGAAATGAAACTAGAGGTTTGTAGTCCATAAAATATAAAACTATCTAACTCTCAGGCTGATTGGTCAAATCAAGTCTCCTCTTTGTTCCACGTTGACTAGATGTACCTGCATCATGCTGTAAAAGAGTTCAAGAAACTCGAAATTAGATTTAAATTTATTTAGAAATTTTGATATAATTAAACATATTTAACATTGAAAATATAAACTTTTAGATAAAAAAAACTAATTAAATATCGATAGTAAAATGATTTCTAGTATGCAGCATA